>PVJN01006961.1:0-72726 GCA_004026805.1 Lasiurus borealis
AAAAAAGTGGTTGCAAAAACCTTAGCTGTGGGCCTGGTTCACAGTGTTCAGGAACAGGATGAAAGTGTACCAGACAGTGTAACTCACCCGCACCCGCCCAGCGGTGATGCCCATGGTCTCTCTGCCTCCCTCAGATAGCAGGCAGACGGCAAGAGCCCCGCCCACTCCTCCCCACGCCAGGGGACATGACAATTAACAGGTGAACTTTTGCCCGTTTCGGTTCCCCCTCTTCCTAATACCTCCGACTCCCACTGACGTTTCCACCAGGTGCTGCCTAGCCCAGCTGTTGACTCAATGACATCTGGAACACCACAGCGCATCTGGATCCAGGAAGGGACCAACCCACTCTCTCCCACGTCGCCGAGGGATTGAGACACGCCAGGGCACCTGTCCGAGGCTTGCGTGAGTCCCGGGAGTGCGGAGGAAGCTGCCAGTTTCGATCTGCACTGATAAGAAGCTGGCAGATCCCATCAGTCCCTGGGAAAGCGGCGACTCCCAGCCCACCTGCTTTTCAAAGCACGAAGCCCAGTTCTGGAAGGCCACTGACTTTATTGATTTAAAAAACTTTATACGGACAGTGACTGTTTTGCCAAAAAGAGAAGCCAAATGTCATTAAACAGACCGGGGGTGAGGGGAGGGGGCCAAAAAATCCACTCAGAAAGCTGACTATTGACCTGAAACTGGCAGGGCAAAGAGAAGGGGGATGCATGCAAGAGTGAGAATTCCAAAAAAGTTGAAATGGTGAGGGGAGAGAACTCCCCCCGAGCCCCGGAGGACATTGGCGGTGAGCAGACGCTTCCGTTGTAGAGGACCAGGGAGGAGCCCCCACTCAGCTGCAAACTCTGGACACTCGAGGCTGGTGCTAGGGATTGGGGGCTCCCCAGAGAGCATCACAAGAAGGCGTCGCACCACTCCCGCAGGCACCCGAAGCAGTCCCGGGACTGCTTGGCGTTGGCGCCGCACGTGTCCTTTAGCCACTCCCGGAAGAGGTCTTCATCTTTCTTTAGCACCAGAAACTGGCCCAGGACCACGTACGCCTGCAACACGGGCAAGGGAAGGGCAAGCTGCTCAGTGACCTGAAAACAACCAGGCCACGGCGGTGGCATTCAACCCCCAGGAGCCTACAGCGGTCGGCAAACTGCGGCTCGCGAGCCACAGGCGGCTCTTTGGCCCCTGGAGTGTGGCTCTTCCACAAAATGCCACGTGGGGGCGCGCACGGACAGTGCGATTGAAACTTGCGCAGAAGTCGGTTTTCGGTACTGTTGGTGTTTGGCTCTGTGGACGAATGAGTTTGCCGACCACGAGGGCAGGCTCTGGCTATCTCCTCAGACTATTCCACTGCCCATCCCAAGAGGCAAACTCATTTCCCTCACCCCCCAAACCACCGGCCCGCCACCCCCGGCTGCACGCGGCCGCCCCCACCTTGTCGAAGCCCCTCTCCTCCAGCTTCTTGCCCAGGACTTCACCGATCCCGGCCAGGCTCCCCACGGGCTTCTCCCCCATGGGCTCGGCCACGAAGTCCCGGTGCTTTTGGGAGGTTGTCATCTTGGTCGGGGTTAATCTGGGAAGCCCGAGAAGAGGCAGGTTAGGGCCGAAAACCCGGAAACGCCCGAAGGCCCCGTGGCCCAGGTCTCGTTCGAATTCAGAGAACGTTCCCCCAGCCACTGGGGTGGCAAACTCGGTCCCCCTCATTTCCCGGCTAAGAAAACCGAGGTCCCCAAAGAGTCTCCCCCGCTGGTCCCTGCGGGACGGGTTTGTGTGTGTTTGTGTGTGTTTTGCCCCAGGAAACACGATCCGGCCCTATCAGGTGGCGCGCGCGGGGCGGCGGGAAAGCTCCCATTCAGCGGCCGGGCTCGCCCCGGAGGTGTCACTCCCTCTGTGACCTTGGCCGGGAAATGAAGGCGCTGACTCCGCCTGGAACGGCCGCCGGGCGTCAAAAGCAAACAAAGGGTCCCTCTGCCCCACCCGCCGCCCGGGCCGCGCACGGGGCGTCCCGCTCGCCCCGCCGGGTCCGCGCCTGGGCTCCGGCCGCGCCGCCGGCCCCGCCCCCAACGCGCGCCGCCCCGCCCCCTCCGCGCGCCGCCGCGCCCACGCGCCGCGTCCTGCCGCCCGGCCCTCTCCAAGGGCGCAGGCTCTGGCCGGGTGCACGGCCGGCGCCCCCTCCCCTCCCGCCTCCGTGCACCCCCCGTCCCCCAGACCGGGCCCTGCCCCGCGGCGGGCGCTCACCGGCGGTTCCAGCTCCCGTAACGGCTCCTCCCGCCGCCGGCTGCTCCTGCCGATACCTCAACCCACTAGAACTTTCTCCCACTTCCGCTTCCGGGTCGCCTCAAGAGCCGCCTTAAAAAAAAATTAAATTTGGCGCTTCTAGCTGCTTAGAGCCATAGAGTTGAGGCGCTCTGGACCTGGACGGCCACCTCAGCAGACGCTCCTTTTCGGTCGACTCGCGGGGAGCCGGGCTGCCGCGTTTGGTTTCTCTTCTCGGGCAGCGTTTCCGACCTCGGAGAAGAGGCCTCGGTGAAGAAAACTTCTTTTCCCCGCCGCACGGCATCCGGAACTCAAGGACCTAGCGTTGGCCCACTTGGCGGCCGGAAGAGAGAGAGGGTCGGACAAGGAGGGAGGAGGGTGGCCAGAGGCTTGCGGCGGAGCGCCGGAAGTCCTGCTCTTGGAAGCGTCCGACTCAGGCCGGACCGTGTCGGGCTTTTAGGAGTCGGGCGGGAACCCGAGACGCTGAAGACCTGGGTCCAAGCAAACTCCACCGCCTGCCGCATCGGCAAGTTCATTTTCTGTGCTTTCCTGGGCTCAGCTGCGAAGTGAGCCGTGGGCCAGCCACTCTCTGCGTCCAGCCTAGAGAACGGGATCGTTCCAGCGGCGCCGTGGGAGAAGAGGGCGGGAAGGTAGGTGTGGGTCTCTCCTCCCTCCCTCCCTGCTTCCCTCCTTCCCCCCCTTCTCTCTCGGCATCTTTCCCCTGGGCTAGGGGAGGAAGGCAGAACACTACAGCCATGATTACGCCAGTACTTACGATGACATGAGTTATCTTATGTGCCACACGCCGTTCTGAGTCCTTTGCTTACATCCTCTCATCCTAATAAATGCTCTGGGTTAGCTATTCTTTTTTTCTCCGAGGCCTACAGAATCGGACAGTAAGGATTGTCAACCTAAAAACTTCCAAACCTTTGGAGAATTTTTATAAGAGTTTATTTGAGCCAAACTGACAATATATGCCAGGGAGCAGGATCTTAAACCCTCCGGAGAGGAATAGTTTTGCAGTTTCACTTAGAAATTTGAACTTAAGGATGGAGCTAAGGGAGATTCCAGAGGGTGGCAGAAAGCAAGGTGGGGGTTGGGTTACAGGATAGTTAATGAGATGCTCTCTTGAGGGTCATGACTTCAAAACCTTTCGTTAAAGAAGTTCTAGGGCCCTGGCTGGTGTGGCTCAGTGGATAGAGTGTCTGCCTGCAGACTGAAGGGTCCCAGGTTCGATTCCGGCCAAGAAGTTCTAGGCCTGGGCCCTGGCCGGGTAGTTCAGTTGCTTGGAACGTCATTTGGACACACCAAGATAGTGGGTTTGATCGCCAGTCAGGGCACATACAAGAGGCAACTGATGAACACACAACTAAATGGAACAACAAATCCACATTTATCTCTCTCTTTCTTCACTCTATAAAATTAAAACAAAAGAATGTTGTAGACTTGGGGCATGACTACCTCCCGTGACCTGCCCAGCTAGGAATTTATTATCAGATGGCTGACCATACAACCCCTTTTTCTGTTCACAGGGAATAGTCAAAGTAAGACTTCAACCCAAGCACTTAGGTTTCAGAGCCCACGTCCTTAACGCGGACACGGTCACTCCTCAGTCAGAGGTCCCTCCCCGTCTTCAAACAGCCCTGGGTTCTGAGCCTGCCACCCAAGAAACCCGGGAGAGGCGGACAGCCTCTGCGTCGCTCCGCCCTGGAACAGGACCAGCATGTCGCAGGCCACCAAGAGGAAGCATGTGGTGAAGGAGGTGCTGGGGGAGCATATGGTGCCCTCTGACCAGCAGCAGATCGTGAGGGTGAGTAGCATCGGGCATGAGCTGCTCTGCCCCGGACCCGCCGCTCCTGTTGGAGCCCTGGAGCGGGGGGAGGGTACGGCCAGCTCCGTGGGTCTCAGCCGGCTGCTGAGGCCAACTGGTTCTCGCTCTCCTGGACCAGGTACTCAGGACCCCAGGAAACAATCTGCACGAAGTGGAGACGGCCCAGGGGCAGCGCTTCCTGGTGAGCATGCCCTCCAAATACCGCAAGAACATCTGGATCAAGAGAGGTGAGAGAGGCCGCTCGCTGGGAGTTGGAACCATTGCCTGTGGCCTTGGCTCCCGCCGCTGCGAGCTGGACTGACTGCCTCTCCTCCTCTCTCCTCCAGGGGACTTTCTCATTGTTGACCCTATTGAAGAGGGGGAGAAGGTGAAGGCTGAGATCTCCTTCGTGCTCTGCAAAGACCACGTGCGCTCTCTGCAGAAGGATGGGCGCTGGTAGGTGGACCCCCTTGGTCCTTGGCTGCAAGATTTTGGGGGGGAGGGAGAGGGATTGACTTAGCTATGAAATTAGGGGAGGAAAGATCATAGCATTGCAGGCAGGGACAGTGAAAACAGCTTTTATGCTGAGAGATTTCTCTTCTTTCTGACCCTGGCTTTTCTCCTGATACAGGCCCGAGGCTTTTGTGGTGGCTGAGAAACACAACAACAACAGGAACAGGTGAGGTCCAAGCCTTAGGGTTGAAGAGACGGAAAAGAGGGGTTCAAGCTTTAGTGCTTGGGGAAATAGAGCCTGTCTTTCTCCCTGGTGAGAGCTCCTAAATACGTGGTTAAAATCTGTGCGTTAGAATCCTGGCTTTGCCACTGACAAACTGGGGACTTTAAGCAGGTTACGTCATCTCTTAAGCCTAAGTTTTCTCACCTATAAAATAGGAGCCTTGTGAGCATTAAAGGAGCTGATGCTGATAAAATTGCTTAGTATCGTATTTTGTATGCCGTGTGGGTCCTGCGTGTTAGTAAGTAGAACAATTATTACGAAAGCCAGTGGTTCTAGTAAACGTTTGAGGGTGGGGCTGGGAGTTGTCTTTAACCTGCTTTCGCTGGCCACGTTTTCCTGCTGTTCGCTCTGACTCCCTGTCTCACTTGCTGAGCCCTGACGACTCGGCCACCGGGCCCTCCTTTTTGTGGGGCTCCTTGTTTGCAGATCTTGCTTTCCCAGGAGGCATTGGGCTAACCCTGTCCTTTCCCCCCTCTGAAGACCCACTCAGCCAGAGCTCCCGGCGGAGCCACAGTCGTCGGGAGAAGGGTCCAGCTCGGAGGACGATTCTGACCTCTTCGTTAACACCAACCGAAGACAGTACCACGAGAGCGAGGAGGAGAGCGAGGAGGAGGAGGCGGCCTGAGGCTGCAGGACCCACGTTTTCCTCCTGCTCAGAGACAAGTCCTTGGCTCCTCTCTGACCTTGGACACTTCCAGGGTGCTCTGCAGATCTTCCCCCCAATGGGGACAAGGCAGGACTCCTCTGAACTGACCTTCTGACTCAGGAGAATTAAACCCCTGGTGGGTGGTGACTTGTGCTAGTGTCCGAGTGGCTCTCTGGAGGGAGAAGGGGCCGGTGGCGCAGTTAAAACGCTTCTCGGCAGAGGTCTCCTGGGCAGGAAAAGGGAATGCTGGACATTGGAATGAATTTGAAATTAGGAAGAAACTAGGATATCCTTGGTGTTCTCTCCCTCTCTCTCTCTCTCTCTCTCTCTCTCTCTCTCTCTCTCTCTCTCTCACTGGGCACTTAGTAAGTGGCAGGCCCTGTGCTTCCTCCTTGCATGTACTTTATACGTGGGAACAGTCCCACTTTATTGCCTGCTCTCAGCCAATACTGACTCAGCTTTCAGGATCACAGCCATAGGACCTAGTCCCCCGTTGCCTCTAAGACACACTCAGGATGAATCTCAGTACCTCGTAAGCTGATTTCCCTGCCTTTTAGTCACCAGGACTGCGGGAATGCCCATCTCCCTGCTGCTGTGCGCATCCCCTGCTTGCTGGACCCTTCCAGCAACCTAGACCGTCACTCCTCAGCCCTCTTGTAAAACATAGCATCCCACCTCACTCTCTTTTATTTAACCTCTGGCTGTATGTTCCTACTTCTCATTGCTGGCATTGACCATGGATGGGCCTGTTCAGCATGATGGCTCTTTAGTTCCTTGATAATCCCCATCACAATGCGGGTCTTCTGTCCCAGGCCTGCTGCCTCCATCTCTCCCCCCTGGACCCCTGAGATCAGTAGAAATGGTAACAACCTTTGAAGTCAAATATCTGTACAATCACTGTCTTCTTGTTTACTTGTTCAACTACTCCCTCTGCAACAGTTCTTCATCCTTATCCTCAGCCCACCACATTCTCACCTTTCTCCCTTCGCTTTCCTCCTCCTGCAGCTTGGATTCCATGGCCCACATCCTCCATTCTCTTGTCTTCCTCCATTGTATTTAGCTACTAAAACCTGGCCCCAGCCAATCCCATCATTCACCTCTGTGCCTGGAACTATTAGAGAAAACCACCCACTGGGATCACTGGTTTTACCTTAAGTTAATCATTGTAAACCTCAAAGGAACCCTCAGCACCGCCTAGCAGATCAACTCTAGGATGTATTTTGAAACTTCTTAGCTTGTCTGCCTATTTCCCCTTCCCCTGCTGGTTACCACAGCTTGTACTTCATTAAGAAATAATAGGCCAGGGTGACTGGAGTGGCTCAGGTGTTTGGAGCGCCGTCCCATACACCAAAAGGTGGGGGGTTGAGTTTTTTGTGTTTTTTTTAAATATATTCCATTGATTTTTTTTACAAAGAGGAAGGAAAAGGGATAGAGAGTTAGAAACATCAATGAGATGAGAGAGAAACATCAATCAGCTGCCCCCTGCACACCTCCTACTGGGGATGTGCCGGTAACTAAAGTACATGCCCTTGACCAGAATTAAACCTGGGACCTTTCAGTCCATAGACTGATATTCTATCCACTGAACCAAACCGGTTAGGGCTGAATTCTTGATCAGGATATATACTCAGGTAGCATGTTTGATCCCCAGTCAGGGTATGTGTGGCAGGCAACTGATCCATGTTTCTCACATGGATGTTTCTCTTCTCCCCTCTCTCTAAAAATCCATAAAATTATATGTATTTGTACATATAAAAAGCTAAGCAACCGTCCCACCAATAGGTATGACATGCACTGACCACAGGGGGGCAGATGCTCAACGCAGGAGTTGCTGACCGCAGTAACTCGGCAGCGGGGGTTCTTGGGTGATGCACTGGAGAAATCTATACTGATAAAAGAGTAAGATGCAAATTAACCCAATAAAGATGGGTTAATTTGCATATACAGGCGCTAAGTGGCGTTCAGCACCACCCCAGCGGCTCCCAGGGGAAGGAAGGGCCATTCTTGTATGTTCGTGCTTCGGGCCTCTACTATGTTAATAGTAATATTAACATATTCTAATTAATTTCCTTTCAATGTGCACAACTCTGCACCAGGCCACTAGTATACACACACATCTTTTTCCTTTTTCTTTTTTAAGAAAATAAGAAATAGTAGGCCAGTGGTGAGAACTCACACCTCCGCATTACCAAACCTACAATGTCTTCATGGATCTTCCTGTCTTTTTACTTCCCATTGGAATCCAATGGGACTCCAACCTTCCACATGTATCTGCTCCTCTCCTCACTTTCTGTTACATTGCTTACTATGGCTTTAAATATATACACATATGTGTATATAGAGAGAGAGCTAACCATAGCTGGTTTGGCTCAGTGGTAGAGCATCAGTCTGTGGACTTAAGGGTCCCGGGTTCACTTCCATTCAAGGACACATTCCTTAGTTGTGTGCTTGATCCTCAGTGTGGGGCATGCAGGAGGCAGCAATCAATGATTCTCATCATTGATGTTTCTATCTCTCCCTCTTCTCTGAAATGAATAAAAATAAACTTTAAAAAAATGGAAAAAATGTATATATACAACTGATGAGGTAGAGACAAATGTGTATTAACTCGTTTGAAGGTTGTTTTTTATGGGAGCTAGCTAACTTTTCCCAAAGGTGTGTCCCTCTGTCATTTATTGAATGGTTCATTCTGTCCTCACTGCTGTAGAATACCTTTTGAAATAAATTGTATTCCTGCATATGTGTGGGCCCCTTTGGAGTTTCTAATCTGTCCCGTTTGCCACATCTTATAGCATGATTGCTACAGCTCCCCCCTGCCCCACTGCTCCTGGGACATTTCATTTTTCATGTCCTTTCTGACGTAAGAACTTTAGAGTGGATTGTCAGTTTTCATCTAAAAGTCCTGTTGGGATTTCCATTGGCATGGACTTAAATCTCACAGTTGTATTTGGAGGAAAGTACTATCTTAAGACTTTTGAATCTTCTTATCCAAAAATGAGGTTACGTTTGTCCTTTAGTAAAGTGTTATTTTCATGGGGCTCTCTAATGTTTCCAGTTCAGTTTGGTCTCAGGAATCTTAGAGTTATTTGTTGTTATGAATGGGTCTTTTAAAATTACATTTTAACCGTCACTGGCGTGTAGGAAAGCTGTCTGTCTAAATGAATTCTGATTCTCTTTCTGATTAAAGAGTAAAGTCTACTAGAGGTAGGTTTACCTGATCCTTGATGCTCATTTCTTGAATTATAGAGGCCAGAACCTCCAGTGTAATGTTGAACGGTACCCTATTTGTTCTTCTCTTAGGAGTAGTCCTCATATTTTCTTGCTTTAGTAGTTCTCGTGTTTTCCCATAGATAACTTTCACTAGGCTGAAGGTATCTCCTTCTGTTCTAGCTTACTGCGGGGTTTTTCTTTACTCAACACATCATGATGAATTTCCACATCTACTGAGATAATCAAAAGGTTTTGTTTTATTGTGTTGATTTTCATTAATAGGTTCCCTAATATGGAACCATGCTCACATTCTGATGTAAACTCTGCTTGATTTTATAATATTTAGTTAGGGTTTTTATACCTTTCAAGAAAATGTCACCTTTTTTTTAAATTTTATTTTTAGAGACAGAGGAAGGAAGAGAGAGAACATTGATATGAGAGGGAAACATCGATCCACTGCCTCCTGCACGCCCCCTACTGGGGATTGAGCCCACAGCCCGGGCATGTGCCCTGACCTGGAATAGAATAAGCGACATTTCTGTGCTCAGGATGATGCCCGACCAACGGAGCCACACCAGCCAGGGCTCACTCTTTGTTTTAATGATCTGAGCTCCCTAGCCCAGGTGATAGCAATCATGCTGGCAGGTAGAACTGGTTTAGAAACATTGAATCTTTTTCTTTAGGTTTGAATTCATAGGAATTATTTGTTTCTTCAAAATTTGATAAAATTTATTTATAAAAACATCTGCACTTGGTACCCTTTTTTAAGAGGTGGATCTTTGCCTTGTAATTTTTTTTAAAAATACATTTTGTTGATTTTTTTACAGAGAGGAAGGGAGAGGGATAGAGAGTTAGAAACGTTGATGAGAGAGAAACATGGATCAGCTGCCTCCTGCACACCCCCTACTGGGGATGTGCCCGAAACCAAGGTACATGCCCTTGACCAGAATCGAACCTGGGACCTTTCAGTCCACAGGCCGATGCTCTATCCACTGAGCCAAACCGGTTTTGGCTGCCTTGTAATTTTTTTCTATGGCGTTTTTCTATTCAAATTTTCTATCCTTTAGTCAATTTTGATAACTTCTTTTGAGAATCATTTTATGTATAGTTAAGGTTTGGGGGGTAAAAAGTCATGTGTAGTAATTGGCAGCCTGAGTTAGCAGAAGCAGACAAGCTCATTGGCTGAGGTCTGAGAGCAGAGCTGCCCCGGGCCAGCGCGGTTCCTCTGGCTCTCACTGGTTTCTCGGACTGTCTGCTTCTCTCGGCTGATGGATCCCTTTCTCCCTACAAGTGTTTCCTGCAGGAGGCTCCCCTTCCCACTCAGTCCTTACAAAGAGCTCTTTCCTCAGGATTCGTGGATTTCCAGAAAAAAACCACTGTCTTGCTCTGTCACTTGCCCTCTCCTGGCAATCACTGTGGCCAGGGCTGAGTAGGGAGTTAGGGAGGCAAGATGAGCCACCCCTCAGCCATATGCCGTGTGTTTCCCATGGAATAGAGAGGTTCTTCCACCAGAAAAAGGGAAAGGAATGAGAGCAAGTCAAGCCAGTGGGCATCTGTCCTGGTTTCTGTGTATTTTCTTTATTATTATTATTATTATTATTTTCCACAAATGAGTGAGGTCATGTGATATGTGTATTTTCTTTGACTATCTTCGCAAAACGCCTACTTTATTGGCCTTTTCCTGTTTCTTTGGGTTTATTTTCTGATTCCTGGCTTCTGAGTTGCACGTGTTGCTAATTTAATTTCAGTCTTTTAAAAATGTATTTAGAGCTGTAAGTCTTCCTTTGTTGCCCACTGTGTGACATTCTGGGCATTGTGTCTGTGAGCTTGGCCTTATGTTTTCTCGAGCTCTTAGTGATTCTGCAGCTTACCTAATAGACTGTTTTTTTTCCTCTGAAACCTGTTTCATCTCTACTTCTCCATCTGTTAGCCACTTAGCTCCTGGGGACTGTGGCTCAGGATCTTGATGGAGGAAGAGTCCTTGCATTCTGCATGCTCCTCCCCTTTTCATTCTCTGAGGCTGAATCCCACCTGTTTCTCAACTCTGGTGGAATCCAGCTGTGTGAAAAGACCTTCCAGAATGAGCTGAGTGTTCTAAGGACCCCCTCTCGCTCCTCAGAGTTTGGACAAGCCTCAGGATCGGTCACCTCACAGTACTGACCCCTCCTGTGTCAGGCCTGAGATTTGTGGTCCTCGGGCTCCGTACCTCTCTCCCTTTAGGACCCACCTTCTCAGCCAGGTCATTTCCACTGGGGCTCCCCCATGCAGCCCGGCTCCCTTTCTCCCTGCCATCCAGCCACCCCTCGATAAGGTGGGGCAAAAGTAGATTGACTGTTATGAGTGCACAAAGCAGTTTACTCTTGTATTATTTATTAATTGCATTGTTTTCCATACAAACAAGTGTAAGCTTACTTTTGTCCCATCTCGTGTGTGTACCAAGGAGCACACTCGGCAACCCAAGTTCACATGGCTTTTCTCCTTTAAATCTGTAAATGTGGTGACATATCTGTGTGTGTGTGTGTGTGTGTGTGTGTGTGTGTGTGTGTGTGTGTAGATACCTTGACATAGTTTCCCACTTTAAAACAGCCTTGCATTCCTGGAATAAGAGTCATGACATATTTTCGGCATGTTGCTGGATTTATTTTTCTGATATCGGGGGGCACTTTTACACTCAGGTTCCTAAGTGAGGTGGCTTGAGCTTTTCCTTCCTCTGCTGCCCTTCTCTGGTTTTATATGAAGGTTATGCCAACCTCCCAACATAGAGCGTTCCCTATTATTTATTTTCATTACACGTGTTCATATAAGATTGAAAGTTTGCATTTCTTACATCTTTGGTAAAACTTTAAAACCAAAGTGCCTGGCATTTTGGGGATGGTGGGTAGATTTTTTTACTCGAGGTTTTTATTAATAATAGATTGCTCTGTTCTTGAATCGATTATTTTTTCAAGGGAAAATATTTTTGTAGTTTCTCATTTTTTATTTGTGGTTTCAAATTTATTGACACACAATTGTTTATAGAATTGCTTTCTGTTTGTAGTCTTGACTGTACTCAGAGTTATGTTTCCTTATTTATATGTAATATTATTTATTTGTTA
Organism: Lasiurus borealis; assembly: GCA_004026805.1. Taxonomy (NCBI): domain Eukaryota; kingdom Metazoa; phylum Chordata; class Mammalia; order Chiroptera; family Vespertilionidae; genus Lasiurus; species Lasiurus borealis. The sequence continues at coordinate 11,742 of PVJN01006961.1, forward strand.
TTTCTCTTTTTTTATCCTGTCAGTCTTGGTGGAAGTTTATTAGTCTACTAGTGCCTGGTGCACGGATTCGTGCACATTGAAATTAATTAGAAGGTGGCCAGGGGGGTGGGACTGGGTGAGACAGGCCGGACAGGCCCTGGAGCCAACCTCCTGCAGTCCCTCCCCCTGGATTGAAGGTTGTCTGCAGTGTGAGCGGGGTCCCTCTGGCAGGTGGGGTCCCTTGGCCTGGCCTGCAGGGATCGGGCTGAAACGGGCTCTCTCATATTCCCCGAGGGATCCCACATTGCTAGAGGGTGGTTCTTACGTGACACACCCCAGAATTGGGTTCCCTCGTCTCTGGTTCCAGGTGCGTCACCCGAGAACCACAGCTGCCAAGTCACCACAGCTCTGCAGCTCCTACATTGAACGTCTGCCCCCTACTGGTCAATGTGCATCATAGATACCAGTTGGACAGTCACTTAGGCATATATATATATTCCAATTACCAAATTTTTGTTGTCATTCCTCTTTACTGTTAGCTTCCTCATGTTTTTTTAATTCCTGCTCTTGCCATATTTCCCCTATACTGTACTTATATCCTCCTTGGGTTTATTCTGTGGTTTTCTAACCCTTTTGGTTGGGTACTTAATTAGTTTATTAATTTTCAGCTTTACCTCCTCCCACACCCCAAAACTATTGAGGGAATTTTCAAACTTAAAGAAATGATTAAAATTGTAAAATAAGTATCTGCAATACCCTTCCTGAGGGTCCCAATTTATAACATTTGCCATATTCATTTTTCTGTAAACACAAGCACATAGTTTTAATCATTATATCTCTTTAGTCTCTTCATTTAGAACAGAAGACACCTTAATGTTTATTTTCTTTATAAATTGGACTCGGCAAGTTCAGGCCAGCTATTTGGGTTTGTGTGATTGTTTTTTGTGTGATCAGGTTTGGGTTTTAGCAAACAGCCTAGAGCGGATGTGTGCTTACTGCAGCTCCGGAGGTGCGTGGTTTCCTCAGTAGGAACCACTGTCATTGTCATTAATGTCATGGCAAGTCAGGACATCAGCAGTGGTTCGAGTTGTTACAAGAGACGCCGAAGTCCCTGTGGAAGGTGTAAAGGCGCATCGCGTGCCTCGCCCGGTGACACGGGAATAAAGCATTAGCAAGGGATGGGGCCGGCGCTGTCTGCTGGTGCCAGTGGTGGCGGGGTTCTTTCAGCTACTGCTGATGGCCTGACGGCGCTCAAGTACCCACTCCCTGTGTAACCCCTGCTGGTTCACGGTGAGGCTCCGAGAACCAGAAACTTTGCTCCTAGCCGTCCCAGGCCGAGCATGGGAATGGGCGGGGTCTGTCCTCATCCATTCTGGAGAAGCCCCCTCTCCTCCTCCTGGTGTGCCCTGTGGTCCCGCTGCATGGCCTTGGCAGGTGCGAGGAGGACCGATCTTCCCTGGCTCCGTACTCAGTGGACATTTACAGAAGCCGCCAGCAGGGGTCGCAGTCAGCACGCTCAGGTTGAACCTCAGCCACTGTCCCCGGCTGCAGCCCCGAGTCCCACCCCCCGACCCCGCCAGGAATTCACTTACCAAGGCCTTACAGCCCCTCCCCTCAGGCAGACACAGACACCTGTGCCCAGTGGGCGCTGCCCTCGTCTTTCCGTTTTCAAGTACCCAGACCAGGTGCCCATGGCTGTGCTTATCTCCCCCCCCTCCCACACACACACCAGAGAGCTGCTGCAGAAAACAGCAGGGGCTCGGAAGCTGTGGGACCTGCAGATCGGGCGGAGGGGCTGAGACCTCAGAATTCGAATCGCTGAAGGGGTCTTCTCCCCAGGGACCTCCTCGCCCCTCTATTTCAATAGCTCCTCTTCTAGGAGCGGCTGAAGCTTGCGGACTCATCTATTTTTGTTTCATCTCTGAACTTGCAAATGCCTTTCTTTCAGGCGGTCCCATCGTTTAGCATTTTGGGGGTCAGGGTCTGTCTTACCAACCCTGCTGACACACTTTTGGGGGACCCCTCCTCTCTCTCTTCCCTACTCCCCAAGACAGGGCATATATTGGTACAAAAGGAAATGGGCTTCTCTCAGTGTCCTCTATAGCAGGTGCATAGAGGACAGAAAGGCCAGGGGCCCGAGGAAGGCAAGGTAATGTGTTAAGTCTAGAAGGTACGGGGCCTGGAATGCCACGCTAAGGGATTCTGGGACCAGAATCATCCGAGATGGCAGGAGCTGGTGCCTCACGTGTCAGGGAAGGGGTGTTGCCAGATTGGCTGGGATCCAGCCTGCTTGAGTGGAGGCCTGAGTGAGACCAACTCCATCTTCCTAGGGTAGTGGTCGGCAAACTGCGGCTCCTGGGCCACATGCGATTTGCTGCTCTGTTGATGGAGTTTGCCAACCACTGCCCAAGGGCATTTGAGTCAGAAATGGCCAGAGGGGAACCACTTTGAGTCTCACCACAGGCCTGTGAGCGAGGTCAGCCACCCCATCCTATACCAAGGTGAAGCCAGGCAGGCCAGCAGCACATGGGAGTTTATGTGTTTGACCGAAGGGACAGTTATGGAGGAATGAACTTCAGAAAGAATGAAAATGACCCTAGAAGAGATCTGAAGAGCAAGAAGGAACGAGGAACAAGTTCACGAACGATGGCGCTAATTTGGGGGCGGCTCTTAAAAAGTCAAGATATGAATATCCACCATTTCTCCGTCTACTGCTGATGGACATTTGGGCTGTTCCCAGTTTGGGACAGCTATAAATAGCGCTGTTCTGAACATTCTTGTTTGTCTTTGGCTGAACATATGTACACCCTTCTGTTGCTAAGCCAACACTTCTTAGCTCTCTTGAAACAAAGTTTTATAATGGAAACTTTAAAACACTCATAATGGCTTCATAATCATCTTCAATAACTATCAACATCTTGCTACTCCCCTCTCCCCATTTCTTTTTTTTTAATGAAGGTTCCTTTTTTTTAATATTTTGATTTTTTATAGAGAGGGAGAGGGATAGAGTTAGAAACATTGATGAAAAACATCTATCAGCTGCCTCCTGCAAGACCCCTACTGGGGATGTGCCTACAACCAAGGTACATGCCCTTGACCAGAATTGAACCTGGGACTCTTCAGTCCACAGGCCGATGCTCTTTCCACTGCATCAAACCAGTTAGGGCCCCATATTTGATATTTTTTAATATTGGAGTAACTTTAAGTAACTCCCACATCTCATCACACCCTTCTATTTGTAAATATATGGTAATACACATATATATGCATTTATTGAAGTCATGAAAGAATGTTCTCAACTAGGCTATATAACAGCCCAGAAGTCTGAGCTCACACCTCCCACTTTGCAGAAAAGACCAAGACTCCCCAGTAAGTTGTTGCTGGAGGTCAGCCAGAGTAAGTGGAAAAGCACCCACTGGCTTGCCCCCTCCCCCTCCAGACCCTGGCTTGGAGGCACTGCTGTTTGACGCAGGCTTAGCCAGAACCAGAGCTAACAGCGCCAGTGTCACTGGACCGCCTGTCAGCACCAGATGGGCCTCCGGCTTTTGGGAGAAATAGACTGAGACCCCCCCAAATCCTATCCCCAGTCTAGACACCCATGGACACCTCCCTGAGGGACCTGAGGAAACAGCCAAAATTCTATCAGATCCAGACCTCAAAACGGGGGAAAGTGAGTGCTGGGCGCCACCAAACAGTCGGCAAAAGCAGTTGGTTAAGGCAACTGTATTTCTTTGCTTGTTTTACCACTCCTTTACAAAAATTCATTTTACTCTGTTTTTCATTTTGTAAAAACCGTGAGCCATCTGGAATGTACTTGGGTACCGGTGGAGGCAGGACGCCGCTTCTGTCCACTCCGCTGGCCATCTTCCCTCTTCTAGGCTCTGGGGTGTCACAGCGTGCTCAGCCCGCTCCCCAGAGTTCCCTCCGGCTCGTGTTCCCACTGCTGCGGTCCGGGCAGGCGGGAGGCGCTCTACAGAACGCTGAGCACAGGCTTCTCCAGACCAAGGGGGTCAAGGGCCCCTCCACCCTTCGCACAGCCCAGTCCCTGCCTGCCAGTCTGGCAAAGGGTAGGCCTGACCGCCAATGAGTCGGGAGCTGTGCTACCTCAACGGGGGGTGGGGGGGACTGAGAAGATAAACCACTGGCTTCTCCTCGGCAGATGGTGCCCAGGGCAGGAGTGGAGGGCTGTCTCAGAGACGCAGGCTAGTTTCCTCCGTCCATCTGTGTCACCTGAGACCAGGCCTCACTTAGAGGCCAGTCTCTAAGCCAGCGCAGAGGGGTCTGGCTCATTTCTGATTTCAGGTGAATGAGTGAATGAGCACATTCAGTTTTCACAGGGCATCCTATACAATGGCAGAACTAAGGCTCAGAGAGGCCAGTGACTTGCCTGAGGTCACACAGCTGACCACTGAGCCTGCCTGAGGGGGGTCAGTGCTCCGCCCAGCACCGCCTGCCCCTCCTCTCAGGTCTAACCCTGGAATCTGCACCAGGACGAGGGCGGAAAAAATAAGGAGGGACCTTTATTTAAAATTAAAGCTGGAGAGGGGACCGGGAGGGGGGGGAGGGCGGCTTCACTTGGTGATGGTGTTCCTGTAGAGAAAAGACGGGCGTGAGGCGGGAGCGCGGGCACCCAGGCCTCCCCTGCCCGCCCAGCGCCGGCCCACTCACGCGTTCATGCTCTTGCCGCTGCCGCTGAGCACGATGTACGGAGTCTTCTGCGCCTTCTGCTTCTCCTGGAGCAGAGCCACGGTGCCCAGGGGAGTGTCGCTGGAGCTCATCTTCTTCAGCAGCTGCGGGGTCACGGCGGTCAGCACCGGGGGGAGCCCCGCCGCCCACCTGCCACCCCACAACCAGCAGAGGGGAAGCCACCCCCACGTCAGCCCAAGGCCACGCACCGCCTCCTCATCCAGCTTCTTCATCCTCCGCTCTGTCTTCATCTTGCCCGAGCCTTTCCCGTGGAAGCGGTGGGACAGCTGTCGGAAAGCCTGGGGACACGGCAGGGACCCCGTTAGTGACCCACAGGCGAGGAGGGTGGTGGCAGGGCGTGAGAGAAGAGAAAATGGGCTCAGGAGAAGGAGGTGCTGAGCTGGGGCCTCAGGATCTCCGGTGACACCTGCTGGGCCCAGGCCGGGCCAGGACACGGGAGGGAGGGAGGCAGCCGGCAAACCGGGGAGTGTGAGCAGAGTGTGGGGCCGAGGAGGGACACAGGAGGCAAGAGGCAGGCCAGGGCTGCCTGGAGAAGGCGGGTGTCCGGAGAGCACAGGGGCCGCCCAGGGCCTGGACCCTGCCACCAGAATGGGGGCCCTGAGGGGGCAGTGAGCCAAGGCGCCTGCTCCTGCCGGGCCTGTGAGGGGCTGCGATGCCCACCAGAGAGAGAAACGAAGGCACAGAGGTTCCGACATTCCCCAAGGCCCCAGCCAGGGGTCGCCTGAGCCGACCCTGTGGAACCCTGTGGGCGGGGGCCAGAGGCCGCTCACCTCCTTGGGTGTGAGTTTCCGGCCCGTCTCATCCACGTACTCGATCTTAACATCGGGCTTATAGCCGTCCTTCTCCTTGAAGTCCTGGGTGAAGCCCCGGTACTCCTCCCGCCGGCTGTACTTGTCGTCGATGGCCCTGGAGGACACAGAGGGGCCTCAGGGCCAGCCCGCCACCGGCCTGGGTCCCGCAGCCGGAGCCGGCGCAGCCCGGGCCTCTGCCCCCCCGCCACGCTCACATCTTGTCCTCGATGCAGTACACCGCTGACGGCAGGGACTTGTTGGGCGCCTTGACGCGGGCCACCTTCTGCACTGTCGTCTCCAGCAGTCCTGGGGAGAGCGGGGGTGAGACTCCAGGCTGTCCACCCAAAACAGGGGGCAGCCCCAGGGCCGGCTTGATGTCCCCAACTGCACAGAGGGCTCTGAGGGACCCTCACAGCCGGGCTGTGGGAGTACAGGCATCAGGCTGTCCCGCAGACAAAGGAGAGAGACTCAGAGAAGTTAGGCCCTGTCCAAGGCCCCTGAGTAATGGCACAGCGGGGACCTAGTGCCAGCGGCTCTGGGCCACAGCCTGGATGCTTCCAGCCCCCGTTCATCCTCAGCAGACACCGAGCCTTGAGGGGTAAGTGGTGCTTCGTAGAGGGACATGTGAACACAGCCATCAAAAACGGGGTGATGTAGCCCCATGTAGCTGGTATGGCTCAGTGGACAGAGCATCAGCCCGAGATAGAGGGTCCCAGGTTTGATTCTGGTCAAGGGCATGTACCTCGGCCGCAGGCTCGATTCCCGGCCCTGCTCAGGGCGCATGCAGGAGACAAGCAATCAATGTGTCTCTCACATCAATGTTTCTCTCTCTGTCTCTCCCCCTCCCTTCCACTCTCTCTAAAAACCCATGGAAAAATATCCTCGGGTGAGGATTAACAAAAAATAAAATAAATAAATGGGGTGATACACACACCCCAATGACTGACTGCCCACAACCAAGTGCAGAAGGAGCGGCTCTGGGGCCTGGGGCGTGGCTCACACCAGAGGGACGGGGAGCCGTGCAGGCACCCGGCGCCGAGCCTTACCTTTGTTCTGGCACAGGAGCAGCGCGGCTGCCAGCCCTCTGTTCACGATGGGCTCCTCGTCCAGGATGGTGGTGGAGGAGGCCGAGAACTGGGGGTGGACACGGTGGTCAGTGAGCCGCAGGACGCTACTCACTCCTCACCCAGTCACCCAGCACCCCTGTGAGACCTATGGACCCCCTTTGTGGGGGAGGAGACTAAGGCTCTGAGACCCTCAGTAACCAGCCCTAGGCCTCAGAGCTAGGAAGGGGCAGAGCCCAGGTGGTCTGCCTCCAGCCCTGTCCCCAGCCCCACCCGGCCGTGGTCCCTGCCCTTCCCTCCTCCCAGCCCCCAGCCTGGACCTCCCTCAACTCACATCCTGATGCTGCTTCTCCTCATCCAGGTTGACGGTGCTCCAGCCAATGTTCTCCTCCCCGTCAGACTCGGAGCCACCATTGGCCGAGCGTTCCTCGTCCCGTTCGAAGTCCTGGAGGACAGAAGGCCAGCGTCGGCCAGGCAGCCCCTCCGTCCACAGCTCATCACTGCGGATCCCCGGGGCGACACGGAGCCCACACCTGGCCCAGCCCAGAGCAGCGCGGGTCAGGGGTCAGGGAGGGAGCCGCGCAGACTCACCATGAGCTCCTCCTGCTCCTCGCGGTTGCCCGCCAGCCCGTAGGTGGGGATCTCGCCCAGGGTGCGGCAGAACTCGGACGTGGCGTTGAACACGATGGTCCCCTTCCGCTCCGGGTCCTCCTCCTCCTCCCAGCCCCGCCGGCGGGACTCCAGCTTCTTCACGATCTCCACCACCTAGCGGAGGGAGCGGCTGTGGCAAACCGGAAGTTTCTGGGGCGGTGCCATTGAGACCCAGGAACCCAAGGTCCTCCCGGTGGTGGCAAGACACGCCATTCCCCCTGCCTGCAGCATAGGATGGCCTCATGTCCTCCCCGACTCCCAGCCCTCTCCACCTGCACCTGCTCCAAACCCACCAATGGCTCCCCCTGCCCTCTGGATCAATATCCAAAAGCTACATGGCCCTCGTAACCACGCCCTGCTCCTACCTCACGCCACCCTCCTACCTGGCATGGCACCGAGGCCCCTCAAAACTCTGCCCCTGACATTACCCCCCAACTGCACCCACAGCCCTCTCTATCGTGTCACTGCCATCAGCACACAGGATTATCTGGGATCTCCCTCCTTGAAAACATCCTCAATCCCACAGCCCCACTGCTCTGCCCGCAGCAACCTCCTCAGAGAAGTCCTTACTCACCACATCCACTCCTGCACCCCTTCCCTTCCATCTTATGACGTTTCTTTTTTATTCTGAGAGTACGTTTACTGAAGCTAGGGACAGTGAGATAAAGGGCTGAGGATAAAAGAAGCCATAGGAGGGAGCCGAGGCCGTGTTCTAATTGGCGCTCTAGAAACATTATAGGAAAGTGAGCCACAGGGAGGGCACATGCAGGAGGCAACCCATCAACGCGTCTCTCTCATGTGACGTTTCTCTGAATCCCCAGCCCAAGACACCAGCCCTCCTTGTTCTGTCTGTCTGCTCTCATCACTGTCAGAAATTAGTTTGCTCACGTGTTCGCTGTCTCTCCCCGGCCCCATTAGAAAGCCAGATCCGTGAGCACAGGGCCCCTCGGCTACCTGGTCACCAGCGCCCGCCAGCCACCAGGGTGAGGCCTTACCCACAGCAGGATGCAACGTGTATTCCCCGAAGACAGGGAAGGTGCTGACCCTACCACGTCATACAGTGAAAACACTGCTGACATCTAAAACTCTACAAATAACATGGTATTAAACCAAAAAGAAAACCACGATTGGGATTCAGGCCCAGCCAGCGTGGCTCAGTGGTTGAGCATCAACTATGAACCACCAGGTTATGGTTAGATTCCCGGTCAGGGCACATGCCTGGGTTGCAGCTCAATCCCCAGTGTGGGATGTGGAGTAGGCAACAGAGCAATGATTCTCATTTATCATGGGTGTTTCTCTCTCTCTCTCCCCCCACTCCTCTCTCTCTCCCTCTCTTCCTCCCTCTCTGAAGTCAACATAAAATTGGAATTCAGGGGCAGCCTAAAAGGGCACAGGTGCTGTGCTCACAAGAACAGGCCAGCGCAGGCCGCCTGTCAGTCTGTCCTGCCGAGGCCCACCCGCTCCTGGGCCCGCACGCAGCCTTGAGAGCCCCCTACCTTCTCGCCGCTGTCCCGCAGCTGGTGCAGCTGCTGCAGCTGCCGCAACCGGCGGCCCTTCTCCAGCTGCTTCTGCAGCTCCTGCTCCGCCTCATCCTCCTCCAGCAGCTCTGGGGACCCCGGTGGCGGCCCGCCCTCCTCTGGTGGACAGAACGGGGGAGGCCTGTTCGGATCATCCTCTTGGGCCCTCGGCCTTTGCCGGCCCCTCCCGTCCACCCTCAGCCAGCTGGGGTCCCCTCACCCTCGTCGCTGATATCCATGTTTTCCACTCGAGTGTCATCTGACGGTGGGGGCTGGGACGCAGGCTCCTTCTCCTCCTCCTCCTCGGGGGCCTCCTCGTCTCCCTCGGGCACGCGGCGCCGGCCCCGGCCCCGCAGTCTGGGGGGAAGAGACTTCCCCGTGAGCATCAGCCCCTGGGTCAGCCCGCCCCTCATTCCCCACCGGCCCAGCCCACCTGGAGCCGAAGTCCCCATCCTGGGTCTGGTCCCCAAGAGGCAGCAGGTCGTCAGCCCGCACCACCGTCTCCTTCTCTTTCTTTCGGATCTTCTTCACCTTCCGCTTGGTCTTTTTAAAGGTCACCTGGTGAGGGGGGGAGGAAGAGAGAGAAATGGAGGAAGGGAGGAAGCGGGCAGCCACAAGCCCAAGAGAATGACACTTCTTACACAGAAACATGCGAGTCTCATCCCACCGCTGAGGTGAGGAAAACAGGCACAGAGGTTAAGTACCTCCCACGGCACCTCCTGAGGAGAAACTAAGGAGAGCCGGGATTGTGAGTCCTGTATTGTGGCCTCAGAGTCCTGCTCTCAGCCTCTCAGCCACGCGCTGCACTGAGCCAGCGCTGACCTCTGTGTTCATGCAGTCAGCACCAGTACAACATCCACACGCAGCTGTACCGTGACCACTCGCCAGGCTACCGCTAACCCTGGCAACAGCCCTGAAGGGTGGCTCCTCCATCCCAGCTCAGGAGCCTCAGACTCACAGTTAAATGGCTCCCCCAAGGCACAGGCTGGCTACGTGGCAGAGCCTGACGTAAAGGCAGGTCCACCTGGCTCACAGCCCCCGTTCTGTCTACGCCCCCCACTTCCCTGCCATCGCCCCAGGCTGCCAATCACTGCTCCTCCGTAAGGAGCGCGCACCGCCGGCAGCCTAATCTCCCTCCGCAGCTCACTGCGACGGGGTGGCACCGCTGCCGTGACGCAGGGCCGTGGCTAAGGGCTCACCATCTCCTCTGGCGTGAGGTACTCGGAGGCGAGCCGCGGCCCCACCACGCTCAGGGACTGGGCCTGCAGCCGCAGCTTCGTGCGGATCTCCTCCAGCTCCCGCTCCCGGAGGCCATCGGCGATGCCGCCCTGCTCCAGCCGGAAGGAGTGCGGCCGCTCACCCTCCAGCTCCTCGTCGTACTTGGACAGGATGGAGCGGGGCTTTTGCTGCAAGGCCAGAGGGACAGGTTGGGACCCAGCCGGGCTCATGAAAAGCCACAGGGCCCCCGCCCCTCACGGCCCACGGCCCGCGCCCGCCTGCCTGTGCCAGGTCATCCACGCTCTCGTCCTCGGCGTAGGGCAGGTAGTCGGGCTTCTTCTTCCGCAGCTCCACGTTCTTCTCGGCCCGCTCCTTGTCCACCAGGTTCACGTTCACCAGCACGTCCTCCTCCTCCTGCAGCACGCCTGCGCACAGCGCGGAGGCCGCTCACACCTGCCCTCAGGTCAGCAGTGCCCGTGTCCCCCCAAACAGAGGCCCAGCTCAACCCACCTTTGTCCTTAAGCGTAAGGATCATGGTCTGCCCTTCTTGGAAGGAGTCGATGGCGTGCTCCACGGTGAGGCCCTGCAGGTCCCGGGCGCTGTACAGGTCCTGGAAGGGAGGGGACAGCCCCGAGTCAGGAGCCCTGACCCACCCACCCGGGACCCCAGCACCAAGGACAGCAACCTCACCTGCCGCCTCTGCCCGAACTCCTCCTCCACCAGAGTGCTGACACCAAACTCCTGGTCCATCTCCTCCAGCAGCTTGGCCTACAGGACGAGGCGGGGGGGTGGGGGGGGAGAGGAAATAGGGGGACCTATGACCTCAGGCCATCCAGGTTCACCAGAAGACACACAGGCTTTATCAGGTGGGAGTGCAAAAAGGGCAGCCATGCAGGCAAGCCACTGAGAAGCAAACAGACTCCAGTGACCATCAACTCCCTACCTCTGAGCCAGCCTCACCTCCCGGGTCAGCCTCACCCCCGGGGTCAGCCTCACCTCCCGGGTCAGCCTCACCTCCCGGGTCAGCCTCCCCTCCCGGGGTCAGCCTCACCCCCGGGCTCAGCCTCACCTCCCGGGTCAGCCTCCCCTCCCGGGTCAGCCTCACCTCCCGGGTCAGCCTCATGCCTCGCCAGCTGGTCAGGCCACCAGAGGCACCCGGCAACCACCCCCCGCGGCCAGGTCCTCACCCGCTTCTCTGCCAGGTCCTTCTCCTTCTGCAGCTGCCGGCTCCTCTCGATCCAGGCTGCCGTGTCGTCCAGCCAGGGGTCATCCTCCCCCAGAGTCTTGATCTTCCTGAAGGGAAAAGAGGGGCCTTTTGGGAGCCCAGCCCTGCTCCCCCACCCCGACTGCAGAGCTCCTGGGCAGCTCCTCGGGCCCCGGCCTTGCCCGCCCCGGCGGGGACCCCCTCACCCCAGCTTTTGGTTCAGGAGGCGCTTCTCTTTGGCAGCTGCCAGCTTTTCTCGTAGCTCCTCTCGCTGTCGCAAGATCATGGGGTTGATGACATCGGCTGCCACGGGCTCCTCCTTGGTGCCCGCCTCTGGAAGGGGGGCCCAGACGTGAGGCTATGCCTGCCCATGGCTGGTGGGGAGAGGAGGGAGCCACTCACCCTGCCCCCTTCCGGCCCAGGGGGCCAGAAGGGGGAGGGAGGGAGGGAGGGAAGGAAGGAAGAAAGGAAGGGAGGAAGGAAGGAAGGAGAAGGAGCTGAGTGCCATTATGGAAGGAAGGAAGGAAGGAAGGAAGGAAGGAAGGAAGGAAGGAAGGAAGGAAGGAAGGAAGAAGGAGCTGAGTGTCATTATGAAAGCAAGGAGTCCCATGTCTATCAGCAAGTACACACCCACAAGGCCACTAACTGGTACTGAACCTGCGCTCCAACCCCATTTTCCTCCACCCAAATGCCCTCCTTCACCACCACCCGCAGCCACACACTCACCCTTCTTGACGGCATTGACTTCCAAGGGTTTCAGCCCCAGCTTTGCCCGGAGTTTACTGAGAACAAGATGAATGTATTAGGAGCTGTCCAAACATGGGGCACCAAGTGCATTTCTAGACAGACGGGGTGAAAACAGGATGGACACACAGTCCAGGGCACTGGGAAGGGCACTGGCCTCCAAATCAGGGAGCAGGGGCCCTGGGCCAGGCCTGCCCTCACCGATGGAATGCCATCCTCCCTCTTGGGCTCCGTGGCCTCCTCTGTAACTCACTGGTTGCTAAGTGACTTAGGTGGCACCTCCAATGCCAGCCCGAACGCGGGAGTGTATGAAAGCTCCCGAAAGCAGCTGCTCCAGACCCACCCGATTCAGAAGCAAAAGGTGGACATGAAGGAGCCGGTACTCACTTGGTCTCCTCGATGCTAAGGGACGAGGCATCTCCCGAGCTAGTTTTGGAACTGGCAGCTGGAACAACAAGAGCACGGCTCAGGAGCTGAACACAAAGCCAGGAAGCCATTTCTTCGGCCCCCACTGCAGGCCAGAGACCAGGGCCCTTCACCAGCACCAGGCCTGGCTGAGACACCAAACAGCACCATTCTCCAACCACAGTAACTCCTCCTACCGAGTTCCAGTCTCTGAGAAGCCACCTCTTCTACATACCTGCCTTTCTTACATACCATAATGCCAGCTTTCTGCAGTCCTCACTTGGCTGCCCTTCCCTTTTCTGCATGCTGCGTTTCCAGCCCATCCTGCCCTCTCTGGTCTCACTGACTGACAAATGCTACTCCATGAAGTGCCACTCAATTATTGATCAGAATGAACTGCTCTCCCCAAACTCCATAGCCCAGCTGGTCATTTCTAAGCTGGTCACTTCCCACAAGGCAGGGACTGTGGTGGTGCATGACCGCATCCTCTGCAACTCATGTGGTCAAGAAACGGACTGAGTGGTGCCTGCTCTGGGTTGGATGTTGGGAACACAGAATAAAGATGCATTTCAAACTTCCTCCATCCACCTCACACGCAGCAAATAACTTCACTGATCACACAAACAGAAGCCAGACACCCTCGGATGGAGCACCCCCACCCAGCTGCCACCACATGCTCATCGTTCCTGCATTCCCACCCACAACGGACCTCCTCTTCTCCCACCTGGACCCTGGATGTCAAACACTCCAGACTCTCTTCAAGGTCACCAGCTCCTTCTCTGTAACCCAATGGGGTATTTTCCCGGTTTTGCTTGATCTCCTGCGGTGTGTGGCACTTGATCACTTCCTTCTTCTCATACCCTTTCTCCACACAGATCCCATTTCTATGGTTTTCTTTTTAGGCGATTCTACCTCCTTTTCTGTAGTGTTTTGCTTCACCGACTACTAAAACATTAGCATTTCTCAGCTCTCCTCCTGACCCTGGCTTCGCACTCCCCGCTTTCAGGAGACTTCATTTGCCACCTAAACACTCATCTCTCCCAAACTGCTCTACCCCAGCCCAAGCCCTGGGTTTTTCCACGTTTCTCCCATTCGCATCAAACGCAACTCTCTCCAGAACCGACCTCATCATCTTGCCCCAAAGTCTGCTTCTCTCCAAACTCCTCAAACTCCACCGCCCACCTAGCTGCCAAGACAAAATTCCACTCGTCCTCCATTCCTTTTTTTCCTCCCCCCTCATTTAAGTGTTCAGTCCACTTCCAAACGACCTCGCCCACCTGTCCAAGTCCCTGCGTCCACTGCTGCCTCCTTGGTGCAGGCCACACCTGGCCCCCCATCTTGACTACCCTGGACCCAGTTCTCAATGCAGGGGTCGCCGCAAGATAGGAATATGATCAGCTCACGTCCCAAATCAAACCATGGCTCTCCGCTACCCTCAGGACAAAGCTCACATTTCCTATCAGGGCCGTTCGGTGTGGAGCCTCACCTATATCACAGCCTCTCTCTCCGCTGTGCGCCCTCCCCAATCCGCCTGCCCAACGCCAGGTTTTCTCTTGCCCCTGAACACGCTGGTACCACTTCATTCATTCATTGTTCATCCATCCATCCATCCATCCATCCATCCATGCATTCACCCATTCAATACATTGAAGGTCTGTGACGCGCCCTGGCAAACAAAGTTTCTGCCCTCCCAGGGTTTGGCAGAGGGAGACAACCGTTAATCCCGAATACGCTTAAGAACACTTTCCACAAGTGCTGACAGAGTCGGCCTGTGGGTGCCTCCGCCTGGAGTGCTGGGCTCTGCCTGCAAACCCGGGGGGTGCAAACCCGGGGACCCCCGGCCCCCACCCCCGGCGCAGGCCCCGCCCCTCACCGGCCTCGTAGCCATCGTCCCGCTTCTCCCGCTTCACGCGCCGCTCGGAGGGCTCGGCCTGGACGCGCTCCCGCCCGTGCGCACCGCTGCGGGCCTCCGCCTCGGACCCGCGCCGCCCGCCCCCGCGCTCGGCCCCCCGTTCCCGGCTCCGCTTCCGTCGTTCGCCGCCGCTGCCGCCGCTGCCGCCGCTCCGGTGCTTGTGTTTCTTGTGCTCTCGGTGTCGCGGCGGCTGTTCGGCGGCGCCCCCGGTGCCGGCCGCCGCCGTGGTCCCGGCCGCCTCCTTCTCCCCGCGGTGCTTCTTGGACGACCCCATGGTGGCACGTCAGGCCCGAGCCCGGCCGCCACCGAACCCCCGAAGAGGCAAAATGGGAAAACTTCCGGGTCGCCCGGCGGCCGCTTGGCGTGTTGCCGGAAACCAAGAGCGGCTGCTTCCGGAGTTCGCTTCGGAGCCTGTCCCAGAGGCTCACGGGAAAGCCAGGACCGGAGCCGAGTGCGCAGGCGCAGCCGCCTCGGGCTGGGGAGAGGTCTGGGAGCGGGTGGTCCGACTGCGCGTGCGCTGCTCCAGGTGCGCTGTCCGGGTTGTGGTCTTGGGACTGTAGGTCCCACAACTACAGGGACCGAGAGGGCTTTCCGAGCTGACGGCGTCCGCGGCCTCCCTCCGCTCGCACCCCGGCCACGGGACGCGCTCTCGCACAGACTTTCCTTTCTCCCGCCGCTCCCTTAAGACGTCCTGCTAGTGGACTCCCCGAGATCGTGCCTCCATCGGGCGCTGACCACCCGGGGAAACGGAATTTTTGGACTGGACCCCGGATTCTTTGTCCGCCAGCGTCGAAGAATGAATCCACGGACAGAGAGTAGATAGCAAAGGTGGGGATTTATGGAAGGACAAGTACAGACTCCCACGTGGGGAGGTGGAGGGAGTCCCCCAGAATGGATTTGCACCTGAGTGGGGGGGGTGTCCCTAAGTTCCTTTTTCCTATGTTTTATAAAGACTGCAAATATCCCCTCGGATTGGTCACTATTCCCTTAGACTGGTTACTATAGTAACTCCTGGGCTCAAAGGTCGAACCTCACGTGGGACAAGTGAAGCTCTCCCCTCCTCCCCGCCTTACTGTTTTCCTGTTCCCTTTGGGCTTTCTTCGGGATGAGGGCTTTCCTTTCTTTACTTTGTAGGCCTTTTGCTGTTCCCCGCTCCCTCCTTCTATGGAAACGCACCTGTTGCAGCTTTTCAGCTTCCTTGTTCTATGGAAATACACCCGCGGCTCTGCAGCCCTGGGCGTCCTCCACGGTCCCCTTCATTCCCACAATTTCTAAAGTTTCCTAAACCTGTCTTCTTTTACCGCTAAAATTTCTGTTTGACCCAAGTTCCACAGCCCAGCCTCCGAGTCCTCCAACCAGTACTATCAGCAAATGCTGCCTTTCCACGTTCTCTGGGTTGGGTTTTTTAACCTGTGAACTGCCAAGGAGCTGTGTGTCTGTGAACCCCCTGAAATTGGGTGTAAAATTCAGCACAATTTGTGTGTGTGTATGTGAGAGAGAGCTTTTTTTTTTCCCTTGAGGAGGGCTATAACTTGAAGTTACTTAAAAGTCCAGTTCACCCCCAGTGGCTCCCCCTGGTGGCCCCTGTGGGGTCCATCTGCTGTGGTGTGATGTGTGTGCCCTTTAAAGGTCTGCCCTGCTCCCCCATGGGACTGGGAGTTCTCAAAGGCAGAGGCCGTCCTGTCGTAGTCACTCTTGAGTTTCTAGGACCCAGCATACATGCCGGAGGCGAGGAGTGGGGGTCGCAGCTGTTGCTCTGAGATGCCCCCCTCCTCAGGAGCACACAAGGCTGTGTGGCTGGGACAGCCTGGGGGGCGGGGAGCCTACAAGCTAAACCTGCTACCTGTCCACCTGCCACCTCCTCCCAACCGGCACCCTGTTCCCTCCGTCACCAGAAATGCTGCACTGGCCCTGCCGCTGTGGCTCTGTGGTTAAGGGCCAACCCATGTACCAAGAGGTCGTTGGCTCAGTTCCTGGGGTTCCTGGTCAGGGCACATGCCTGGTTTGTGGGCACGGTCCCCAGTTTGGGGGCTAGCGTGCAGGAGGCAGCCTATCGATGGTTCTCTCACATCAATGTTTCTGTCTCTCTTCCTCTAAAAATCTATAAAAACATATTTTTTACAAGAAAAGGAAATCCCATGCTGCATTTTCCATTAAGCCTTTAATTTTTATCTAAGGGACTGGGTCCCCAGTCCAGGCTTGGGTGGACTGCCTCTCAGGCTGGCTGCCAGTAGTTCCTGTCTCGGGGGCTCTGAGAAGAGTGCTCCATGCTCTCCCCATGGTCATTGGCTCCTTGAAGACGAAGACAAACATGGAGGCCACTGGACTCTGCAGCCCCCCAACCCTGCTCCCAAGGCCACCGTGGGCTGTAGAAGGGAAAGGCCGTTGTCGCTGATGATACGGGTTCAAATCTGGCTCCTATGCTGTGTGTCCCTGAGGAGGTGACTCTTAAGTCTCAGCTCCCTTCTGTGACCCTCTCTGCTCAGGGTGCTCTGAAGGGGAAGGGACAGGACGCATGGGAGGCTGGCCTGGCACCAGCCCACATGGACGCTTGGTGTGTGGCCCTCAGATGGACACAGTCCCCAGACTGGCTCTGCGCTCATTCACCCCTGTGACCTTGAGAAAGACCCTGCCCCTCAGGTCTTTAGTTTCCTCGTTGAGAAGTGGGGGGGACCTCAGGGACATGGAGGACAGAGCCTGGGGAAGTACTGCTGACCGCTGGAGGGGCAGAGTCTTCCGGGGGATGAAGGGGTGGAGGGGGGACAGGGCGCATCACTGTGGCTGCCCACATTGGGTTCCCTCAACCTTCCCCAGACTCCCGGCACACGATGAAGGGGGCGGAGGAGACCCTGCAGGGCCCGGAGTGCTGGCAATGCACCCCTGCCTCACACCGGGGCAGAGCCAGCCAGGTGGCCTCACCTGGGTTTCCGGGGAGTGCCCTTGGCACCCCCCTTCCTAGCCTCCGCCAGCAGCTGTTCCTCATCCAGCCCCAGGGCCGACAGCACCTGGGAGAAGCGCCGGGTGGCCGAGAGCCGGGCGTTGGACTGCGGGGAGAGAGAGAGGGAGTCCCACTGTGCACTGGGCCCGAGAAAAAGTGGGGCTCTGATTCCGGGGGCGACCCCAGGGCTTCCAGATGGGCAGCGGCCTGAGTCACACACACCCCTCGCCTCCCGCCCACTGCACCAGGGAAAGGGTGGGTTCTGCCCACTGCACCAGGGAAAGGGCGGGTCCTGGGGCGGCCGCCTGCCTGCCGGGCCGCTCTCACCTGCATGGCCTGCTGGAACAGGAAGGGCCGGGCCTGCACCCTGTGCTGGATGCCCTGTAGCTCGGCCTGGTACTCGGCAAAGCGCTGCCGCTCCTGGCGCCTGGGGGGAGAGGGGCCTGTGGGCAGCTCACCGCGGGCACGGCCCACCTCCACTTCTGAGTGGCTTCATTGAGAACTCTATGCCCCTCCCTCTCAGGGCCACCCCTTCCCCTCCTCGCCCGGGGTTCCCCTGGGGTCAGTGGGGGAGGGATGAGTATTTGTCCCTTTTGACCCAGGCCCCCCGGAGGCTCAGGAGGGTTGGGGGACTTGTCCAGGGTTGCACGGCCGGGACGTCAGGGACTGTGGCTCCAAGCTGTGCAGCCCGGGCTCAGTCACGCCCAAGGGAGAGGGGCCAGGGGTGGCTTCAGAGCAACTGGGTGTCTGCTCCCCGAGCCGTGGCTGTGGGCGTGGCCTCGGCCCAGCCCCGAGCTGGGTCCTGGGCTCTGTCCTCAGCCGCAGCAGCGGTGGACCAGCTTGCCAGCGTTTGCACCAGCTTGCCAGCGCTTGCCGAGGTTCCTATCAGCAGACAGCTTAGGAAACGGACAGAGGAACTAACAGCGGTGCTGCAAGTGAAACACATTCCAGAAAAATCAAGGTTCCACGGGAGAAGCACAAATCCGCGTACAAAACCCAGTTGGTGCTCTCGTCGGAAATGTGTCCACTCAGCTAGCTGAGCCTCCGGGAACACCCGGCGCTTCTCCCAGGTGCTGTCGGCCCTGGGGCTGGATAAGGAACAGCTGCTGGCGGAGGCTAGGAAGGGGAATCCTCTGGCCACAGCGCACCCAAGCCCTGGCATCCTTCTATGAGGCCCCTAGGAGCGACAGGGGACATGGTGGCAACGCCCAGACAGTCCGGAAGGGGAGAAGACTCCGACCTGGCCAGGACCTCCGGCAAGTGTGCTGGGCCCGGCCTTGTCTGTGAGCCCGGGAGAGAATCTTCCTCCACTCAAGACAAAGAGAGGGACTGGAAAACCTGGCCAGGGGCTGCAAAAAGGAGTCTTGCCATCCAAGAGGGAATTGACAGCAGCGACAGGGGCTGGGGGAGTGGCGGACCTGAGTGTCTGTCGTGCCCAGGATGCCATGCACGTTTTCCTGCTTGGTTCTCTCTGCTATGTCTTTTTGAATAGAGGGAGGGCACAGGTCTGGGACCCTCCTCCTCCCACTCCCAGAGTGAAAAGGAAGCGTGTCAGTGGATGTCAGCTGTGTCCATCATCTCTGGATGCAAGGAATGCACACCACCTTCCCCCCCCACCGCAATAGAGGGACCCCCTTTGTGACTCCCTCCTGAGCAGGGCAGTCCCAGTGCAGCTCAGAGGAAAGTTCGGAGCCGGTGAGGCTGAGACCCCGTGGGGAACACTGCTCCCCATAGGAAATGAAGCTGCGTGTTTTAATACTCCTCTCCCCGACATTTGGCCCTTGTTTGTTTGTTTTGTTTTTAAAATATTGATTTTCCACAAAGAGGAAGGAAGGATAGAGAGCTAGAAACATCAATGAGAGAGAAACATCAATCAGCTGCCTCTTGCACGCCCCCTACTGAGGATGTGCCTGCAACCAAGATACATGCCCTTGACCAGATCAAACCTGGGACCTTTCAGTCTGAAGACTGACACTCTATCCACTGAGCCAAACCGGTTTCGGCTCATTTGCCCCTTGGAGTGTGAAAGCTTACGCTTCCTGCCTTGGTTAAAAAAAACAAACAAACAATGAACTTAAGGTTTGGCAAGCAGGCATCTCCCAGGGTGGAAGGAGATAAGCATGGAGAGGGCTGCCTGGTGCCCGCTGCACCCAGTAGGCACCCAGTGGCTCTGGCATCTGTGAGCAGCGTTGCCTGTTTCTCTAGGTTGGGCTTTGGGGGAAGATGTGGGTATGGAGCCCCCAGGCAGGGTAGCAGGGCGGCTAACTGGCTGCAGGGATGGGAACCCCAGCTTTTCAGCAAACTGGGGGAAACGATTTGAGCTCTCCGAGCCTCAGCTTCCTCATATGTAAAATCAGGGAATGATGACAATACCTGCCTCCTGGGCCTATTATGAGTCTAAACGAGATTTTTCTTTTCAGTATGCATTTGTGGGTTAGTTTTTCTTATTATTAGATTTATGTTGATTTCAGAGAGGAAGGGAGAGGGAGAGAGAGATAGAAACATCAATGATGAGAGAAAAATCATTGGCCAGCTGCCTTCTGCACGCCCCCTACTGGGGTATCAAACCCACAACCCAGGCATGGGCCCTGACTGGAAATCAAACCTCGACCTCCTGATTCATGGGTTGATGCTTAACCACTGAGCCATGTCAGCCGGGCTGGGGATTGTTTTTCTTTGGTTTTGTTTTTTTATATATTTTATTGATTTTTAACAGAGAGGAAGAGAGAGGGAAAGTTAGAAACATCGATGAGAGAGAAACATCGATTAGCTGTCTCCTGCACCCCCACCCCCACTCACCAAGGCACATGCCCTTGACCGGAATCGAACCTGGGACCCCTCAGTCCACAGGCTGACGCTCTATCCACTGAGCCAAGCCAGTCAGGCTGGGTTGGTGTTTTAAATGGTCAGAATATAGGAAGAGAATAAACTCACTGGCCTACGAGCAATGGCTGTCTCCAGGAAAAGGGGGTGGGGGGGCATCAGCTATTGGCTAATCTCTGAACTGTTGTAGTAAGCATAACTAGAACTGGCTTGTGAGAAACAAGGTTTGCAGGTGTGATGACGCATGTGGGATGTTTAAACTGAGCATTTGACAGCTTTAGAGACTGTTATGTACTGGGTGACCTCGGCCCAGCCCCGCAGGCTCAGCCTTGAGCAGAGAAGGCCGGGGTCGCCCAGTCCTTCTGTCTGACACACACGGCCGCTGCCCTGTCCCCACCAGGCCCTCCTCAGCCAGCTTCCTACCTCAGCTCCTCCAGCTTGCGTTGGGCAGCCCCCAGCCCTTGGCTCCTGGGTGCATAGGTGGCCAGGCAGCGGGCCACCTGATGCTGTACCTGCTGCTCCCGGGTCTTCCGCTGCTCCGCCTGCTGCTGCTCCTCCCGCTGCCGCCGCTCCCAGGCCTGCAGCATGCTTCTTAGGAGGGGAGGGGAGGAGAGGGTGGCAGAGGTCTGTAGGGAACAGGAGGCTCACAGAGGGTCAGGGGCCCGGGAGGGGAATATAGGGCTAAGGGAATGCCTTTGGACTTGAAGGACCAGGTGGATGGATGGAGAGACAAAAGAAAATGGTGATGTGGTGAATGGATGCACGGGGGATGGACGAACGGTGTGGACGGTTGAATAGACGGCACCTAGATCGACCTGGAACATTCTTTCCCCAGGTCTCAGGGCCATCTCATCCATCAGGTCTTTGCTCAGATATCAGGGAAACAAAGACTCTCTGACCACCTCATCTACCTCTCAGATATTTTCCGGTTCTAGCTACACACCTTGTTTATTATTTTTTTTATAATTTTTTAAATTGATTTTTAGAGAGAGAGAGAGAGAGAGAAACGTGAACAAGAGGGCAACATCAATCAGCTGCCTCCTGCACGCCCCCTGCCGGGATTGGAGCCTGCAACCTGGGCCTGTGCCCTGACAGGCAACCTTTTAATGCATAGGACGATGCCCAACCAACCGAGCCACACTGGTCAGAGCCACCTCGTTCATTTCTTTTTTGTTTTTTAATATATTTTATTGATTTTTTATAGAGAGGAAGGGAGAGGGATAGAGAGCTAAAAACATCGATGAGAGAAAAACATTGATCACCTTCCTCCTGCACACCCTCTAATGGGGATGTGCCCACAACCAAGGTACATGCCCTTGACCGGAATCAAACCTGGGACCTTTCAGTCCAAAGGCCGATGCTCTATCCACTGAGCCAAATGGCTCTTCCATTATCTCTGTGCAAGCCCAGTCCAGCAGTTGTCTGACTCTACTGCCATCAGTGGTGCTTTGCCCATGTGTCTCCTTTTTCAGCAGACCTTGAGCTTCTGAACTAAGTTTTTTATCTTTATGTCCTAGAGACACATGAGTATATTCTCAATATGTGTTGAATTAATCACTTAGTTAATAAATTACTGATGGCCCACCCAGTGGTGGAGTGTTGACCTATGAACTAGGAGGTCACCTGTCCGGGTTGCAGGTTCGATCCCCAATGTGGGGCCTGCAGGAGGCAGCTGATCAGCGATTCTCTCCCATCACTGATGTTTCTAGCTCTCCCCACCTAAGAAGCATGATTCCTCTCTGAAATCAATAAAATTATATTTTTTTAAAAAGAGTAAAATGTTTTAAAAATAAAAATAAATCAATTGATTATTGATGGATAGAAGATGGAAAGTGAATGAAAAGTTGGTTGTGTCAATAGACAGTTGGGCCAAAACCAGTTTGGCTCTGTGGATAGAGCATCGGCCTGCAGACTGAAAGGTCCCAGGTTTGATTCCAGTGAAGGGCATGTACCTTGGTTGCAAGCACATCCCCAGTAGGGGGCGTGCAAGAGGCAGCTGATCAATGTCTCTCTCTCATGGATGTTTCTAACTCTCTATCCCTCTCCCTTCCTCTCTGTAAAAAATCAATAAAATATATATTTTTAAAAAATAGACAGTTGGCCAAGCAGACGGAGCTGGGTGGATTGATGGGTCAGGAGATGACTGGGTGATTGGAAGACTGGTGCGTGGATAGATGGGGGCATGAATGAGAGGATGAAGATTAAGTGCTTCTCGGAGAATGGGCTTTTTCTACGCCCATGCCCTCCCTCTTCCCCCTCACCTGTTGGCCTCCTGCCGCTTGTAGAAGGTCCGGGTCGGGAAGCCGGCAAACAGCGCCTCGTCCTCTCCTGAGGCCTGGGCCTTCCCGCCCCGGTAGTTTTGGACAGCAATCCGCCAAGCCTTCCAGGGATGCTTTTTGAGGCCTATCCCAGGGGGAGACGTTAACCGAGCACCGGAGCCCAGGCCGGCCCTGCCCGGACTCGGGGCCCAGGCGGCCGGCCCCCCGCCCCTCTCCCCCTGCGCAGCTCCCCCAGGGGGCGCCGGGCGTGGAGTCCCACACGCACCGCGCTCCAGGTTCTGCTCGAGCTGCTTCTTCAACCTCTCCAGGTCCCACATCTCCTCCAGCTCCGTGGCCCTGGCCTTCCCCCTCTTCGGCCCTTGGGGGTCATCGGAGCCGAAACTGCACTGCAGTTCATTCTCCTCCTCCGAGGCCTCCACGCCGGAGCCCCACCCCTTCCTCCGGGAACCCGCCCTCCTCCTGGGGGGCGACCCCTGCTCGTCCTCCTCGGCCTCTTCGGCCTCCTCGGCCTCCTCCGCCTCCTCGGCCTCAAACCATTCGTCCTCCAGGATGGACCTCCTCCGGGGAGGCTGGGGCCGCTCCCCGGAGCTCAGGCCCCTGTCCGCCTCCTCGGCCGCGTCCTCCGACTCCGACCCTGACCCTGACCGCTTGCAGGAGGGCTGGAGGCCGCACTCGCCGCCGGGCAGCTCCAGCTCGGCGCCCTCCCCTTGGCCGGCAGGGAGGGCGGCTTCCCAGGCCTCGAGCTGCGGCCTCCGCTCCAGGCTCTGCATCTTCAGCTTCCAGCAGAAGTCCCGGGAGTCGAAGGAGCTGTCCGCGCACTTGCGGCTGAACTTGTGCTGGGGGGCCGCTGGGGCGGAGCGGGGGGCGGAGCGGGAGCCGGGCCGGCCCCGAGCCTGGCCGTCAGCGGCGTAGCTCTCCCAGGCCCATTGGAAAGGGAAGGAGGGTTTCCGAGGAGAAGAGAGCAAGAGACTGAGGAGGGAGAGGGCCGGGGGCAGAGGTCAAGGTCAGGACACCGACCCGCCACGGGGCCTGCCACCCAGCATCCCGCCCGGCCCTCCGGCAGCTGCTCACTCCTCAGCCTCGGCGGAGCCGTGCCCCTTCTTGTTCCAGCTTCTGGGCCGCCGGTCCTTCCTTGCCGCCTGCCCTCCACTCTGACATCTCTGCCGCTGACTCCAAAGCACGCGGTTCGCGCTCCCGAGCCTCCCCTGGGCCAGGGAGGACAGGAGGGAAGGCCCAGCTCCTGGACCACATCACACCTCCTCCAGGGGGCCCTCCACCTCTCTGCACCGTGGCTGGCCCGGAACACTGGCCGGCAGCTCCCTCCATTCAGAATATTAAAATAGCAACAACTCAAATAAGTAAATAAAAAATAATAATAAAAATCAGCCGGAACCGGTTTGGCTCAGTGATAGAGCATCGGCCTGCGGACTGAAAGGTCCCAGGTTCCATTCCGGTCAAGGGCATGTACCTTAGTTGTGGCACATTTCCAGTAGGGGGCGTGTAGGAGGCAGCTGATCCATGTCTCTCTCTCATCGATGTTTTTGTTTGTTTGTTTATGTTTTATTGATTTGTTACAGAGAGAAAGGGAGAGGGATAGAGAGTTAGAAACATCGATGAGAGAAAGACAGAGATCAGCTACCTCCTGCTCACCTCCTACTGGGGATGTACCTGCAACCAAGGTACATGCCCTTGACCGGAATCGAACCTGGGACCTTTCAGTCTGCAGGCCGAGATGCTCTATCCACTGAGCCAAAAATCATCAATGTTTTTAATTCTCTATCCCTCTCCCTTCCTCTCTGTAAAAAATCAATAAAGTACATTTAAAAAATAATAATAATCAGATTAATATAAAAAAATAACAGCAACTCAGGAGAGGTGGGGACTTCCACGCATTAACTCCTCTAACCCCAAGGGTCCTGTGAGGTCGGTGCTCACAATTACACCCATCAGGCAGATGAGAACACTGAGGCTCGGAGAGGAAAAATCATTTAATGGAGGTCACCCGGCCAGGAAATGGAGCCGGGACCTGAACCTGTTGTGTCTGTCCCCAAAGCGCATCTGTAACCTCTGCACTCTGCTGCCTCAGGGTCCTGGCCGCTCTCCTGGCCGCCCCAGAGGGCCCCGGACTTGCCAAGCCAAGATGGAAGAAACACATCTCTCCCACAGACCTGCTTCTCCCACAGTGTTCCCCAAGTCGCTCCACTGGGAGCCTGGGAGCTGGGAGTCATCTCCCGGCATCCTCCTCGGCTTCACCCCATCCTCAGAAGCCTCCCCATGGCCCCCCTCCCTGGAGCCTCCTGACTCTCACTAGGCCTCAGCTCAGCCCCCTGGCTCCTCCAGGGCCGCCCTCAGCCCTGGCCTCCGCTGGCCCGAGAGCCAGGCGGCCTCCGGGCAGTTGGAAGGCCCCACGGCGCCCGCCTCACCTGCTCAGCCTGGTCGATGCCGGACAGCAGCTCGAGCAGCCCCGTGCCCATCCCCGGGGCCTGGAGCCTGGGGTCCTGCCCTGCTCGCCCCGATGTGGTCCTGACCAACTGTTGGTGGGCGTTTAGCATCTTGGTGTCCTGCCCCACCCCCGACCCCCTTGGGCCAGCCTTGGAACTGTCCTCTCCACCATCTCTATGGCAACCACTCCTCAGCAGCCTCCAGGAAGCAGGAGCCAGGTATGTGAGCTCACTCCCTACTAATAGTCCAAGCGCAGGGGTTCAGACACCCCGGGCCCAGTCCTGCCTCTGTTCCTGCCTCTACAGGCTCCTCGGCGACCTGCTGGGGGCCCCTAACCCCCACCCCCGGCCTTGCATGGCCTGCGTTTCCCCAGCTTTCTGTAAAATGGGCCTCAAGACTCAGCCACCTGGAAGGGCCCTCGCTCGCTGTGAAGACGGTGGGGTGACCCCAAGGCGGGCCCTCTTCCTCTGCCTGCCTCCGGGGCTGCTCCCCAGCCTGGCGGAGGCCCTGTGGGAGCCAAACTGAATTCTCACAAAGTCTTGTCCAAACCCACTGTCCTGCCAGGCCCTGCCAGGGCGGGAAAGGCAGGAAGCTGAATGCCGTGTCCGGGAGCGGGCAGCAGGCACACCAGAGACCGAGAGAGCTCTGTGGGCAGTTAGAGCTTTTCATCCAGCTCCTAACGGGTTTGGCTCAGTGGATGGAGCGTCAGTCTGAGGACTGAGGGGTCCTGGGTTCGATTCCGGCCAAGGGCACATGCCTGGGTTGCAGGCTCCATCCCCAGTGGGGGGCGTGCAGGAGGCAACCAATTGATGATTTTCTCTCATCATTGATATTTCTATCTCTCTCTCCCTTCTCCCTTCCTCTCTGAAGTCAATAAAGAGAAAGATTTTGCCGAGACCGGTTTGGCTCAGTGGATAGAGCGTCGGCCTATGGACTGAGGGGTCCCGGGTTCGATTCCGGTCGGGGGCATGTGCCGTGCTTGCGGGCACATCTCCAGTGGGAGACGTGCGGGGGGCGGCTGATCGATGTCTCTCTCTCATCGATGTTTCTAACTCTCTATCCTTCTCCCTTTCTCTCTGTAAAAAATCAATAAAAAAAAATATATAAATTTGGTTTCTTTTAAAAATAAATAAATAAATAAATAATAAAGAGAAAGATTTTAAAAAACAAGCAAACAAGCTTTGGCGTGGCGAATCCCGGGAGGACAGCTGGCGTGACCGCTGCCACTGCAGTATGGGACATGCCATCATCAGCTCTGTGACCGCATCGATATTTTTTATTTAATCCGTTTTATTTAATCTCGTGTTGTCCGGCACAGTAACATGCGCACAGGCTTGTAGCCTGGTATGGGGGCAGACTGGGCCGCCTGCCGCTGTGTAAGCGCCCTGAGACGTTCGGACCATGACAGTCACCTGATGGGGCATTTCTTAGGACATGTCCCCATCGTTAAGTGACGCACGACTGCATATAATTTCCTACAAAGATGAGAGCATGCTTCCGCTTAATGGTGTGTCCTGCCAGCCCCGTGCCACACATGCAGAGCCACCATCACCGAGTGCCGTGGCCTGACCAGCGGAATGTACCAACCCTACCCCACCGTCAGCTGCAATGGCTCCCGCCAGCTTCACCCCGACAGACGTGGCCACAGTGACAGCCTTGTCAACGAGCCATTGAACACTGGGCATTTATGAAACCCCAGTTCCTGTAAGCAAATTCGCTGGCTCTAAGCAACATAACCTCTTAAAAGTCCTCACCTGGCTGAAACCGGTTTGGCTCAGTGGATAGAGCATCGGCCTGCGGACTGAAAGGTCCCGGGATCCATTCCGGTCAGCAGGCACATCCCCAGTAGAGGGCGTACAGGAGGCAGCTGATCGATGTTTCTAACTCTCTATCCCTCTTCTTTCCTCTCTGTAAAAAATCAAAAATATATATTTTAAATAAATAAATAAAATAAAAATCCTCCCCCGAAGATATGTTTACTGATGAGAGAGAGAGATATGTTTATTAATGAGAGAGAAAGAAAGAGAGAAGAGAAATATCAATAGGTCAGGATCAAACCCGCAACCTAGGTATGTGTCCTGTCCAGGAATCGAACCTGCAATCCTTTTGGTTTATGGGATGATGTTCCAACCAACTGGACCACCCGGCCAGGACAGCAATATACCTTTTAAAAATATTTTTATTGACTTCAGAAAGGTCGGAAGAGGGAGAGAAAGAAACATCAATGATGAGAGAGAATCGTTGATCAGCTGTTGAGCCCGCAAGCTGGAATCGAACTGTGACTTCCTGGTTCATAGGTCAAGACTCCCCCACTGAGCCAGCCTGATGGGTTTTTAGAGATGCCTCTGGCTGTGTGCAGGGATTTAACCGGAGGGCCAGGGGCTGTGGTCCAGGGAGCAGTCTGTGGGACTTGGGCCAGGATAGGAAGAGAGAGGGAAAGAGCGGAGCGGTCTGAGACTGGCCTGGGCCTGCCACCACTTCGAGGTCCAGAGAGGTCAGGGAGACACAGCCACGGAGACCAGACAGAGGCCCGTGGGGACGGAGTGAGCCCAGAGAGTGAGGGCTGCCAGCCAAGTGGAGACAGGGCTGCAAAGCCAGGGGGTGACCAACTGTGATAAAAGCCACCAAGAGGTCAAGGCAAGATCGGCAGTTCACAACCAATCTGGCGAACGTGCCTGTTCCTGGGCCCGTAATCCCAGCATCGAACCAGAGACTCCTTGCAGACTCTGGTGTCACCCTGTGGCTGGGCGTGGCCTCCGCCACACCGCCCAGCACTTCCCACAGCGCCCCTCTGCCACTTCCCCTTTGTGCTGAAAGGAAAAGTTTAGGGAAAATTAGCTGAAGTCTAGGGAAATCTTCTTTCCCTGGAGGAAGAAGCAGGCTGTGTTTTTCTGGAGGTGGGAAGGGGAAGCCCATTTTTGGCTTAAACTGCCAGGAAGCTCAGCGTCAAAACTGACATTCAATAAACAGAGCACCGTAGGCTTAAGGGCTCCAGATTTATATACCTGCGTTCTTGCTCCTAATTTTCGTTTTTGTTTTTTTTTTAATTAAATATATTTTATTGATTTTTTTTACAGAGAGGAAGGGAGAGGTATAGAGAGCTAGAAACATTGATGAGAGAGAGACATCGATCAGCTGCCTCTTGCACGCACGCCCCCTACTGGGAATATGCCCACAATCAAGGTACTTGCCCCTGATAGGAATTAAACCTGGGACCTTTCAGTCTGCAGGCCGACGGTCTATCCACTGAGCCAAACCGGTTTCGGCTTCATTTTTTTAAAAAATTATATTTTCATATTCTTGAGTTTCCATTTCTATTTTTATTTTACCTTCCTGTTCTCATAGGAAACAATCTTAGCTGCATTGCGAATAAGCCAGGTAGACCAATGAATTCCAGTCATTCAGCAAATATATGAAAATGCCTTCTACTTGTCAGGTCCCTGAAGTTTGCAATTGGCATAAGTATTAAGTTAAGCCAAAAAGGAGAAAATAAATACCTGGCTTACTTTACTCAATCAGAAAAAGGCCAGGGATGTCTGTTCCCAGGGAATGGGGCAGAAAGCTGGCCCTCAGGCAGGGAGACCAGTGTCAGAGATGAAAGAAAATTAGTGAAATGTATATGAAAATCTTCCTCCTGTCAGAGTCTGGGGCTCACCATGGGACCCAGAGTCAAGTCCCCACCCACCCACATGCACCTCAAAATCGCATGAGATCCAGACCCGGCGCGCCCCTCCCCCCCACATTGGACTAGATCCAGACCCAGCCAGTCCCACCCTTGTCAAGCCCTGCCGGGAAGAGGGTGTAGCCTCAAGTCCTCTGGCCCAGTGCCAGGATGGGAAGCACACCTTGAGGGCCCCTGTCAAGCCCCGCTGGGCGGGGGGGCACAGCCTAAAGTCCCTTGTCAAGCCCTGCCAGGGAGGAATGCGGACTGAGGTCCCCTGGGCTGGCGCTGGGGCAGGGGGTGGGGGAGCAGTCTAAGGTCCCCTGTTAAGCCCTGCTGGGTGGGGGACAAGGCCTGAGGTCCCCTGTCAGGCCCCACAGCAGCGGGAGAGGAGGGTGTAGCCTCAGGTCCCTGCTGATTGCTCGTTAAGGCTCCTTATGGGAACTGGCCTCAGCTGTGGGTGCAGCCATCTTTGTGACGGAGCATATCCCCTCTTTATTAGCTAGGATTCCACTTACCTAAGTTACCTGGAAGAGTCAAAGACACAGAGACCGGAAATAGCACGATGGTTGCAGGGGGCAAGGGGGCGCTGAGGGGAAGAACAGGGGTGAGTGGGTAATGGGGACAGAGGCTCGGTTTGGGTGAGGAAAAGTGAAGATGGATGTGGTGGGGGTATTTGCACAACAATGGGAAAGCTTCAGGCCACAGGCAGGGCATTCAGACTCAGGAGGAAGGACCAGCACACAATTAACTCTGAGCTTAGAAAGATGGGTCTGGCCCCACAGCGGGGCCAGGGGGATTGGAGGGTGGGGGCGGAGGCCGGTGAGGAGTTTGTGGGGATAATTCAGGCAACAAAGGCTGGAACGAGTGTTGACAGAACCGAATTTACTGGAGGCTCCGGAGCAGGCACCGCTCCAATGGTTCTGTGGTTCCTATGAGCCAAGTGGTGCCAACCCTGGCTGGGCCTGGCCGCCGGTCAGCTCAGACTCTGGAGATGGGCCCGGCTACCAGTCACCTTCAGAGTTCCCCAGTGGTTCCAATGAGCAGTCAGAGTGAGGAAGTCAAGTTCAGAGGGCCAAAGATCAAATTCAGGGGGCCAAAGGTCAAGTTCAGGGGGCTCTGGGACTAGTCCATTCACAGCTCAACTGATCCTGGCACAAAATCAGTGGTCAGCAGGTCTTTGTAAATATCAGGAAACCCTTACAAGGACCCTTTTCTCGTGTCCATTTATAATAAGGAAACTGCGGCACAGAGAGGTCGGGTTTTCTGTTTAAAGTCCCAGGCGGATGGGGGTGTGTGTGCTAGAGTTAAAATACAAAGAGTTTCAGCCCAAAGCCCACACTCAAGGGGGTGCTCTGTGCCCTTGGGTGTAGCATCGAGGTGAGTCCCCGGGGGAGCAGACCAAACGGGTGAGGAGGTGGAGCCTTCTGAGGAGGAAGGGGGCCCCCAGGAGCCGACCCCATCACCAGTCCCTGTGCCCCAAGCTGACGGGCTGTTCTGTAACCTGAGAGGTGACTCCAGACCAAGGCGGTGGGCAGAGGCAGGAAACCCACAGGCAGAAACCAAACTCAGAACTTAAGAGACGGGAAAGTGAAACCAGCCCCCCACACCACCACCACCACACACACACACACCAGGGCAGAAGGTGGGTGAGAATCTGTGGCTGGAAAAAGAGCAGCAACACACGCACACATGCACGCACACACCCTGGCTGCCTCCCTGCTCCTAGAACAGCAGGCACACGCCTGCCCTTCCCTGTCCACCTGTTCCCTGTCCCCTGTCCCGCTTTCTTTTCCTCCACAGCCGCTGACATGAAGTGTATGTCCATTTGTTTGCTGTGCCCATTACCCCGCCCCAACTACCAGGGAAGCCCTGGGTGGGCAGCTGATCAGCTCTTCCCTGCTCTGCTCCCGAGCCCAGGACTGTGCCTGGCACAGAGCAGGTGCTCAGGAAATATTTGTTGAGTGAGTGACTCAAAACAACACATATGACCCTTTGCAGGCTGCAGGGCCACTGTTTACCTGTTCTTATAGGACACCATCTAGGAGGATAAATTGGTTTAGCCCAGTGGTGGGCAAGCTCATCAGTCCACAGAGCCAAATATCAACAGCACAACGAATGAAATTCCTTTTACTAGAGGCCAAAGCACGAAGATTCATGCAAGAATAGGCTCTCCTTCCCCTGGCTGCCAGCACATTTGCTCCAGCGAGCTGCTTTCTGCCTCTTGTTTTGTCGTGTCAATTTGCACATTCCCTCCTTATTGGCTGTGGGCACTGCCAGTTTTGTCACAGAGTTACAGTCAATTTGTATAGTCCATCTTTATTATAGTGTTATTTATTCCTCACGTGAGGATATTTTTCCATTGATTTTTAGAGTACGTGGAAGAGAGAGGGAAACACAGATAAATGTGGATGTGTCAGAGCCTGAAGTAACCATTATATGGAGTTCTGTCTCCATGAATTAGTTTCACCTGTCCCTGAATTTGATGTAAATGAATGATGTCACGGCGTGAACATTTTTTTTTTCTGGCAGGACTTTGGCAAAGGGATTGTTGACAGGTGTAATAGCAAGGGCAGCCCGCCAGGCAGGGAGGTGGCATCCCGGAAACAGAGACCATCCAAGGTCTGCACAGCGTGTTCTCTGGTGTTTGGCTTCTTTTGCTCAGCATAACACCTGCAGGACCCACCCAGGATGTTGTGTGTAAGACTGGTTCGTTCGTTCGCTTTGGTTGTTGTTAACCCACACCCAAGGATACTTTTCCATTGATTTTTTAAAAATATATTTTTTATGGATTTCAGAGAGAAGAGAGAACATCAATGATAAGAGAGAATCAATGATCGGCTGCCTCCTACTGGGGATTGAGTCCGAAACCCGGACATGTGCCATTGATTGGAATTGAACCCGTTCGAAGGCCGACACTCTAGCCATTGAGCCAAACCAGCTAGGGCTCCCCACCACCCATTTTTCAGAAAGAGTGGAAGGGGGAGACAGAAACATCGATGTGAGAGACATCGATTGATTGTCTTCTTCAGGCACCCTGACCAGGACTGCAAACCTGGTACATTTGCCTGGAATCGAACTCAGGACCTTTCAGTCCAAGGGCCAACACTCTATCCATGGAGCTACACTGGCTAGGGCCTGGCTCATTCATTATTGCTGTTCTGTTACACATCTACCACTGACTTACCTGTGTTCGGGCTTGTTTCCATTTGGGGACTGTGAACATTGTGGTAAGTGTCCTGGGGCGGACCTGTGCCTTGGGTGGCTGCTTTGGGACAGGGAAGCGCACATTAAGACTCACTGAGAAACCGTGTTCTAAGGTGGTTGCACCAGCTGATACTCCCACCAACAGCGTGAGTTTGGGAGCCGCCACCTCCTCTCTGGCGCTTGGTGACGTCAGACTTCACAGAGTTGGGGGTGACCACCTCTCATTTCCCCACAGAGCGCTGGTGTTGGTGCTCAGTGCACATTTGCTGGTGGATCCGTAGATGGGCTGTGGAGGGAGGCTCTCCATGTGGCAGGGACGATGGGATGATACCTTTCACATGACGGTCAAGGCCCCTGACTCCCACGCTGGCCTCAGAAGCTGCCCCATTTTACACACTGGTCACACTTACTGGTCACACTCAGCGTGCAGCCGAGGCGGCTGAGGCATTCAGACAGGACGTGCCCTGAAGCTCCGGGCTCTTTGATGACAGAGAATAAAGAAACACATTCATCTGGTTCCCAGGTGGAGCTCTACAGACGGGGTAGTCACAGGCTGCCCCATCGGTGCCAGCGGTACCCACAGGGCAGCGCCACCTTTTCCCCCTCCCAGGAAGCACTCAGAGGCCGGACCCAGCCTGGAGCACCGTCTGCCCGGCCTGGCCGAGGGCGAGTCAAGCCCTTACCGACTCCCTGTGCGGTCCTGCAGCAAAGCTGGCTGGGCAGCACCAGGCTGGCCAGACCCCCTTCCCCAGCCTCTCCGGACAGAACCGTGACCGTCCCGATGGGAGTGAAAGAGGTGACGGGTCACTTCCGGTCCTGGACTAGAAAACCGCCGAGTGTCTGAGCTTTCCGCTTCCGCGGTGACCTTGGCATCATGGGTGCAGGATGGTGAGGCCACAGACAGAGGGAGCCTGGGCCCTCAAGTCCCTCTGGGAGAAACACTACCCACCGATCAGATCAATCCCACCGTGAACCTTAAACATGAAATAGGTCCCGCTGCCGTTGAGCCTGTATTTTGAGTTACATCAGCCCTTGTCCCTAAAGGCACAACCGGTATAAATAGTACAGAGCATGTAACTAGCAAAGGTAATAACTACCTCCATCTCACAGATGAAGAACCTGAACAGAGAAGCTACAGAACTTGTTTGAGGTTAATAAGAGGCCGGAATTTGAACCTGGGGCCTGGTTCTAGAGATTCTACTCCTAAGCACTCTGCTAAGGCTGAACCCACGGGCCCTGGCCATCTCAACCCCACCCGCGCCTCCTTGAAGATGCTACACACCCCGCAGGTTGAAGGAGGAGAAATGGTTTCCCAAAAGAAAGGGGCGCACTGCCCGGAGGCTAGCAGGAGAGGCAGACAGAAGCCACCCGCTCCGCACTCCAGCGGCCCGGGCCCATCCACGCCCACCCAGCAGCTCCTGTTCCACAGAGGCCAGACACCTCAGGGAGAACTCAGGACCGCCTCCTCCTACCTAATCCCCACTCTCCCTCATCAGGTTGGGGTCACCTCGGACACCCCCACCCCACTCCATTAATTCTCCCCCATCCTGTCCCTTCACCCCTCCTCCACAATAAGCCTGCAATTTCACCATCGTAAAAACACAAACAAAACTTCCCTCCTGCCGAGACCAGTTTGGCTCAGTGGATAGAGCGTCTGCTTGCGGACTGAAGGGTCCCGGGTTTGATTCCGGTTGGGGGCATGTACCTTGCTTGGGGGCACATCTCCACAGTGGGGCATGCAGGAGGCGGCTGATCGATGTCTCTCTCTCATCGATGTTTCTGACTTTCTGTCTCTCTCCCTTCCTCTCTGTAAAAAATCAATAAAAATATATTTAAAAAAACCTTCCCTCCTGCCAAAACCAATTTGGCTCAGTGGACAGAGCATCGGCCTGTGAACTGAGGGGCCCCGGGTTCGATTCTGGTCAGGGGCATGTACTTTGGTTGTGGGCACATCCCCGGTGAGGGGTGAGTGGGAGGCAGCTGATTGATGTCTCTCTCTCATTGATGTTTCTAGCTCTGTCCCTCTCCCTTCCTCTCTGTAAAAAATCAATTAAAAAAAAAAGCTCTCCCCCTCTGAGACATTGCTCTCTCACTTCTACTTCATAGCCCTGAGCAGTTGCTTCCTATCACCTGTTTCTCACCTCCCACCTCCTCCCCGCCTCCTCCCCACGCACTGCACCCACTGCACCGCTTGCCTGCCGCCTGCAGCTGTCCCGCATTCCACAGCTGGCCTCTCCTTCCTCCCAGACCGGTGCGTGAGCACTACCAATGGGTCCTGTCTCCTTTGATGGAGCAAGGCCACCTCCTCCCTAGGCCCCTACACCCCAGTACCACGCCACACCTCTCAGCACCCCAATTCATCAGAGCCCCCTGCTCTTCCTCCTGTGGCCCCAGCTAGGAAAGGCCCTGCCCAAGTGGCTGCAGGAGGAAACCTGAGAGTCCTTAGCGTCCCCTCCCTCTCAGCACATGGCCAGGCGACCATCTGTGCTCGAGACATTGCTGACATAGACGTCACGTCTGCCCACTGCTCCCAGGCCCGAGCCTCCCACCCAGCCTCCCCAAGCCATGCAGCGCGGGGTGTAGAAATGAGTGTAGACTAAGCGACTGTCACTGCCCTGCTCACAGGCCTCCAAGGCTCTCCACCATCTACCTCCCTCCACTCCCACCGCCCCTTCCCCGCCCCTTCATGGCACCAGGCACAGCGCTCCTGTTCCTATTACGCATCCCGGCTGCCCCTTTGCAGTGGCCCGGGGTGGGCAGAATGGTCTCCACCAGAGAAAAAGGAAAGGCTGCTCAGAGAAAGGTCGGAACCTGCCCAGGGCCACACAGTGTGAGACAGGTTGTCCCTCTGTATGACAGCACACGCCCCTCACTTCCTTCTATCAGCCCCCCCACACACATGCACGCTCCCAGCCCCTCCCTCCCCACAGCCGCTGCCCCGCCCACCGCTGCTCAGTGCGGGTCAGTCAGGGGGGTGGACAGGCAGGTGGCCACCGAGCCCTGCACAGAGGCCGGGGCGAACACGGGGGTCCCGTTTATTTATTTATTTTATTAATAAATTTAAGAACAGCTCTATCTCCTCTCCTCCGCCCAGAACAACTAAAACCAACTAAAAGGGGGTGTGGCGGGGGGGCAGAGGGTGCTAGGAGTCATAGTCCTCTTCATCCTCTGCGTCAGGTCCTGAGGGGCCCGCGGGCGCTGGGGGCAGAGGCAGAGTCGAGGTGAAGGGCATGAAAGGCGTTGGGGGGCTGCGGGGCGGAAGGCAGGAGAGGAGAGCAGGTTACTGTCCGGTGCCCCCACAGGAAGCACGGAGCCCACCACCCTCTGCACCAAAGCGAGGGGCCAAGCCCAGAAAATGGGGGGCACGGAACAGGTCCCCTCAGCCCCCACCCAGGCCCCCATCACTGCCCTTCGCAGGGAAGGGAGCTTCTGAGACATGGCTTCTGTCTGGAAGCCTCCTCAGTGCCCCCTTCCCGTCCCCCAAATCCGCCGCCACGAAAAGCAGCAAGTGGCAGAGGCCGGAGGGGCAGGTCTGCTGGTGTCTTCAGGGGCCACTGAGCGGCTTACCTCTGAAAGTGGGCGGGGGGGTGGCCGGCCTGGGGGGGGGCCTGCGGTGTCTCCTCTTCCCCATCAGTGTCCGTGTCCTCAGACTCGTCCTGGGAGCCAGACTTGTGTCAGAGACGACAGAGAGGCGGGGGCCATCACAGGGGAGCCCAGACCCCCGGCGATGGCAGGGACGGAGGCTGGCTCACGGCCCCCGTTCACCACGAGGTTCCCGGTGAGGGTGGGCTCAGGCCTGCGGCCGGCGTGGAGGGCGGGACAGAGGGCTGAGGGCCCCGCTTACCTCCTGCTCCGAGTCTGTCCCTGATAGCTTCTTGTCCTTGCCTTTGCTCCCCATCCCTCCGTTCTTCCGGCTGCTGTTGCCTGGCTTCCGGCCCCTGTGGGAAGGTCCCGTCCATCAGCCCGATCCTTCAGCAGCCCCCGGCCACCTCCAACCCCCGGGGGCTACACCTGGACACTGAGCCCCGGCTCCCCACCTGCGGGCGCCCTTGTCCCCGTCCAGGTGGTTGTCTTCCCCGTCCCCCTGCATGTCGGGCACAGATGCCACCAGGTCCTTCAAGAAGTCAAACTGCTGCTCCAGCTCAATGCACTGCTTCCTGGAAGAGGTGGGAGGGGAGGGCATCAGGCAGGGCCCAGCTGTCTGGGCTCCCAGCGAGGGGCGGCGAGACGCTGGGGAGGTTTATAGAAGGATGGAGCCCGGGAAACCTCCACCTTCATCATCTCCTCCCCCCCCACCTCACCCCTGCGCTGTCACCCCCAACTTTTCCCCAGTGCAAACCCACAGCCTCCAAGCGGCCTTTGCTGGTTCTCCCGGGAGCCTCCCACCTGCAGCCTCTCGGGCAGCAGCCTCCCGGGCAGGGGCCGGGGCCGGGGCGCGCCTGGCCTCTCTGTAAGGGTGTCACCTCCGGGGACAGAACCCCGCGGGGCCCTTGCCGCTGGGCGGCCACTCACAGGTGGGACGTGGTCATGGTCTTGGCGTTCCGGGACTGAGTCACCTGGCAGGCCTTCTTCAGGAGCGACTCCAGGAACAGCTCCAGGGCCCGGGCTCGGGGGGCGTCAAGGAGAACGCGGGAGGGGGGTCCCGGCCGGCAGCCCCAGGCCACCCCAGGCCGCCTCCCGCCCTCACGTCCCCCCGCAACCCGGGCAGCCCCCCGACAGGATACAGATGATGACAGGCACCGCCGCCGCCACCTTCCCGATTTCTTCGTCCGTCTGCATTATCTTCTTGATCCGCGCCTGGGAGAGAGGCGGGGAGCTCGGGCCCCATGGCTTCCAGACCAGAAAACGGCGGAGGAGGGATCCCCGGGGGAAGGGGGCGGGGGGCGCCGCGGTGGGGAGGGTACGGAAGGAGGCGGGGCGTCGGGGCCCCGAACGCCGCGATACGCCCGCCCCCCAGCGGGGCCCGGGCCCGAGCCTCCCGGGAGCCGGAGCCTCGCTCCTCCCGAACGCGACCACGTGCTCACCGGCGGGAACCGCGCGTTGTACTTTTTCTTCTTGCTCGGCATCTCCGGGCCTCTCGCCGCGCCGGGCCCCCAGCGCCGCCGCCCGCAGCCTCCCGGCCCGGGGCCTGCTCACCGCCCTCCCGCCCGCCCGCCGAGCTTCCCCCGGGTCCTGGTGCCGCCCGCTCCGCCCCCCCGCCGCTCCCCACTGGGTCCTAGCGCCGCCGGTCGGGACGCCGCTCCCAGGGCCGAGTGCCCGTCCTCCGAGCCGCCCAGGTGGTGCGCGTCAGGACCCGGGCAGCCCCGCCGCTCCTGCCTGGTCCGCCGGCCAGAAGAGCGAACGTTAGCCACGCCCTGCCGGCCCGCCCCGCCCCTCTTTCCCCCCCTGGTCCCGCCCCCGAGGTCACACTGGCCCGCCCCCTCCATGGGCGGCCCCGCCCCGCGGCGCGGCAGCTCCGGCCCGATGGCACCGCCCCGCGCTGCGCTTGTCGATAAAGTTGTTGTTGAGACGGCGGGGCGCTAAGATGGCGGCGGCGGCGGCGGCCGTGGCGGGGGCGGGGCGCGGCGGCGGCGGTGGCGGCGGCGGCGGCGGCGGCGGCGGCGCGGAGCCCAAGCAGGAGCGGAACCGGGCCCGGAGCTGGGCCGGTGCCGAGCGCAACGAGGGCCGAAGGTGACGGCGGGGCGGCAGGAGGGGAGGGGCGGGGCCGGGCCGGGGCTCAGCTCTGGCCGCGGACGCCAGTGCGGGGGGCGGGGGGCGCGGCGGGGCCGCTAGCTGGCCGTCCCGGAGGCTCTCAAAAGCGGGAGTTCGAGCCCGGGCATCGCCCCAGGGGCCTCGGGCCCGTCGTTGCCCGCCCTGGGCCTGACTTTTAAGTGGACCGGAGAGCGCCCTCCGGGGGGAGGCCTGGCCCCGTAGGGCCTGCCTGCCTGGGTGCTGGCGGACGAGGGCTCCGTCGCCGCCCTGCACTAAAGGCCAGCGTTCCGCACGCCCGCCCGCCCCCGGCGGGGCCGGGAGGTGTAGCTGGGCCAGTTGCTCCCCCAACTGCATTCACATTTCCGCCCAGTCGCTCACTGCAGGTGTGACCTTGGGTAAGTCTCTTCTCTGTGAGCTTCGTTTTTCCTGCAAGTCAGGGAGAGCAGCGGTAACGTTCGCAGCAACACTTACCCGGCGCTTATTCCACCGCAGGTGTGTAATTGTCAACCGCGAGCACTGTGGGCCAGGAACAGTTGTTATCCATTGTAAGCATGAGGCAACTAAGGCACAGGGACGTTAAGCCTTGCCCAAGGCCACACAAGTTGAGAGCGCGGTGCCTGGCACCCACGAGGGCCCAGCGAGCGAGCTGCCGGTGTGTTACGAACCCTAATTCGGTTCCCTCACCCCAGGGGAGAGCCAGGGGAGGAGCTGGAGGAGGAGGACTCTCCAGGCGGCCGTGAGGATGGCTTCACTGCTGAGCACCTGGCTGCCGAGGCCATGGCCGCCGACATGGACCCCTGGTTGGTGTTTGATGCCCGTACCACGCCCGCCTCCGAGCTGGATGCCTGGTTAGCCAAGTACCCACCCTCCCAAGTGACCCGCTACGGGGACCCCAGCTCACCCAACTCGGAGCCCGTGGGCTGGATTGCGGCCTACGGGCAGGGCTACCTCCCCAACTCCGGCGACGTGCAGGGCCTGCAGGCGGCCTGGGAGGCGCTGCAGACCAGTGGGCGGCCCATCACCCCGGGTACCCTGCGCCAGCTGGCCATCACCCACCACGTGCTCTCGGGCAAGTGGCTGATGCACCTGATGCCTGGCTTCAAGCTGGACCACGCCTGGGCCGGCATCGCGCGGGCCGTGGTCGAGGGCCGGCTGCAGGTGGCCAAAGTGAGCCCCCGGGCCAAGGAGGGCGGGCGCCAGGTCATCTGTGTTTACACGGACGACTTCACGGACCGCTTGGGGGTGCTGGAGGCGGACGCGGCTATCCGGGCGGCAGGCATTAAGTGCCTGCTCACCTACAAGCCCGACGTCTACACCTATCTGGGCATCTACCGGGCCAACCGTTGGCACCTCTGCCCCACTCTGTACGAGAGCCGTTTCCAGCTGGGGGGCAGTGCCCGCGGCTCCCGGGTGCTGGACCGCGCCAATAACGTGGAGCTGACTTAGCGGGGCCGCCTGGTGGAAGACCACCCTCGGCGCCCCCTGCTAGGGCTGGATCCTCCCGTCTTCCTCCTTCCTGTCCTCTGAGGACGAGGTCACGCTGGAACTGCCTGCATCTTCGATCCCTTTGAACTTCTGCCCTCTGTTCAGGGCTGACTTCGGTCCCCACCCGCTGGAGGCTCTGGTTCTCTGAGGGCCGGACCCTCAGACTCTCTCTCTCTGCTGCTGCTCCCCTCTGCCACCCAGGACCACAGTCTGGGGCCAGACCCCCGGGAGGAGAACCCTCCTTGGCCATCCTCATCCTTGGTTTTACCTTCCCTTCCTGCATCCCGCTCCCTTCTTACCTTTCTCCCTCACAAGAGAGGAAACGTAGTGCTTCCAGTCCCTCTTCTTGGAGCAGAGGCCCCGCAGGTCCGAGCATGCCATTTTTTGGAGGGAGGGGGGGTGATTGTACCCACTCAGCCCCTGGCAAAGGAAGCGGATGCCAGGGCCATGGACATGGGGTCTGCCCCTCCCTGTCGCCTCACAGTCTGCACCACCTTCCCCCCCTTCCTTCACTACCTTGTCATGTGCCTGCTCTTGGCATTTCAATAAAACTCAGTTTGGGTCTGTGTCTTGAATGTTTTTTAAAATACTGTGAGTGGTCACCTGCTCTGGTTGCCGGAGAGGCAGGGTCAGGAGAGACCGGCCCTCTGCCCTGACTAAGCCCTCCTGACTGCTCCCCGGAATATTCCTGGCTGCCAAGGCTGGGAACCTCTCTCAGAGACTCCGTCAAGCCAGCCCTGCTGCCCTCCATCCCAAGAATCAGTTTCTCAGTGGTTTCGCTAAATCCATGGGTGGTGTATGTACGCCTGGGAGAGAGAGTGCCCTCTGGGTCCTGGCAGTTATAGGTCAGATCACATGGTCTGGTGAACGGGATGGGCTGGACATGCGTGTACAGAGAACAACCTGAACAACCCTCCCCTTGATGCTCAGCTCCCACCACCCTGACTGTCGGGGGGCACTGGCCAGTTTGCAGAGCACGTCTGTCTATATGTGTTACTTCACTCCCACAACCTGTTTGAGGGAGACGTAGGCACCAATCTGTGGTCCAGGCAGTTGAAGCTGAGGGGCAGGGGGTGCCCTCGGGCCATGCAGTGAGCCAGGCAGAGCTGGGACTTGTACCCCGGTCCCTGCTTCTTCAGTCCGTGTGGTCCCTGGTCATCCACCAGGCACATGCACTCACGTGATCCTGCCGCGCCGCCACTCGGCTCAGGCTGTTGCAGCGGAGCCTGGCTCTGCACCTCGCAGCCCCACGCTGGGCCTGGGCTTTGGGTGGGAGCCAGGGTGTCTAGCAGGAAGCCCCTTGGGACGCTGCTCTCGTGCCGGAGCTGACTCAGCCTCCAGCATCCTCACCAAATTGGAATTTGGAGCAGGGGAGCGGAGATGCCACTGGGCTGACTGGGTGGAAGTGGGTGAGTCACGAGATGCTGCCTCGGCCCCCTCCCCAGCTTCCTCCCCATCCCTGGCTTCCCGGGTCTGAGTCCCCCCTCAGCCCCGCCCGGGGAAGTCCCCAGAGCTGGGTGGTCTGCATATTGGAGCCTGGTGCCCTGCCTCTTCCGACCATCAGTGCTTTGCACTTGACCAAAGTGGGCCAAGGCTTGTGGGGATCCTGGCCAGGCCCTCAGGGGTCCCCCAAGGGCGACAAGTAGTATCCACACCCCCTGGTTCTCCTGGAACTAAGGGTTGCACACACTCATCCCTTTTCCATCCTCCTGGTCCAGCTTGAGCCCAAACCATTGCATCTTGCCGCCTCCATCCTGTCCCCTCCCACTTCTCCCTCTGTCCTCCCACAGCCAGCTCTCCTGCAGAGAGACCTGTGTCCCCCTCCTGCTCAAAGCCCTTCTGTGGCTCCCCAGCCTGTGATACAGAGTCTACCCTCCAGCCAGCCACAACCTAACCCCCCACCCCCAGCCTCCCTTAGGTGCCTCTTTCTGCCCATGCTCACCCCACTGGAGCCAACTGGCACTTCTTTCCCCCCTGGCACGCAGCCCTGACCCTCAGGCTGTTCCTGCTGCCTGAACACCTGTCGTGCAGCGAGGATGGAGAGGTTACTTATGTAACCGCTTGATTGATGGCTATCTCCCACTGACACCTAAGCCACATGGCCAGCATGTGGGCTCGGGGAAGGGGGCAGTGTCCAAACCTCAGCCCTGTCCCCCGAGCCTAGCACCGTGCTTGTCTAGAACCACATCTCCTTACATTGTTAACCAATTAACTGCCACGGGTCCAAACGGAAATATCCCCACATGCTATGGTACTTTGAATGTAATTTTAAAAATCAGTTTGCAATGAATATTATAAAAATAAATATATTATGCCAAAACCAGTTTGGCTCAGTGGATAGAGCGTCGGCCTGCAGATTGAGAGGTCCCAGGTTCGATTCCCGTCAAGGGCATGTACCTTGGTTGTGGGAATATATATCCCCAGTAGGGAGCATGCAGGAGGCAGCTGATTGATGCCTGTCTCTCATCGATGTTTCTAACTATCCCTACCCCTTCCTCTCTGTAAAAAATCAATAAAATATATTAAAAATAAATAAATATATTACCATTCGGGTGTTCTTGAATATTTTCAGCTGAAAATTCTCATGAAAAATGATTTTCAAGTTGGTCTGGGCTGCCATTTAGGGGAAACGACTTTTCTATAGATGCGCGCGCGGTGTGTGGGGAAGGTCCACCCCTGTAGCCATAGATGCTATGGCGTACCATGTGTTAACTGAGTGATGAGTGAACAGCCCACATCCAGCCCCTGCCAGTCGCTCTGGCCCCCTCTCCGATCCCTGCTTCCCCCTTCCTGTGCCAGAATCATGAGCTGCCTCTGGTTTGCTTGCACACGCTCTGCCTCACTTCTGTGTTCTTGCTTATCAGCTGTCACTCTGCTTGGGGTACCCGACCCTCGCCTGCTTTCCTGGCTGACTACACATCGAAGATCCACAGCTCATTTTCTCAGAGGTTTCTCCCCCGCCCATTCATCTGCACTTCAGGCTCCCGTAACAACCCCCACCCGGGGCTCTGTGGGTGTCTGGGGCCCCTCAAAAACAGTGGCTGAGCTTTGTCCCTCAGCGTGGCCTCAGTGTCCAGCATAGGACCCTGGCCTCCCACCAGTGCCAAGTCAGCATTACTGAATAAAGGAGGATTGAGTGCAAGTTACTTCTGTGTCTGGGCCAGTGTCCTCGTTCTACCCATAGCAGGAACCGGCCACTGGACTTATGTTTACCTGCGTTATCTCCTCTCAGCCTCACTTGACTGTCGTTACTGCCATTTTGCAGAAGAAAAAACAGGCCTAGAGAGGGCCAATCGTTGGTTCAGGTTATAAAGCTGTAGTGGCAGAGCCACGGTATGAATTGGGGTCCCTGGTGCATTGTGAGCCCGCTCTAGAGCCAGCAAAGACTTAGGCTCTAACTGGGAGAGCACACAGGTTGGGTCCTCAGAACCACCTGCAAGGGAGGTGGGCCCAGACCAAGCTTATATATCTCAGAAAGGAAGGGAGAAGGTGAGAGAGAGAGAAACATCAATGAGAAGAGTGAATCATTGGTCAGCTGCATCCTGCACGCCCCACCCTGGGGATTGAGCCTGCAACCTGGACCCTTCAGTCCATAGGCCAATGCTCTATCCACTGAGCCAAACCAGGTAGGGCCAGTTCCCATTTTACTGGTAAAACTGAGGCCCAGAGAATACACTGACGAAGCCGACCTTGGCGGGAAGGGTCTCCCAGGCCTACTGTGGAGACTGCGGCCCTGCCAGGCCAAAGGCTCCTCACGACCGACCCCTCCCGCTGAGAGCATCCTGTCCTGTTTGGTGGGCCCCTTCTAACATGGGGGTAAGAAGTAGCCCAGGCCAGGGGGGGCTAGGCTGGGTGAACTTGGACAAGTGCTCTGCTCCCTTTATAAAACCACAGAAAAAGGGTGACTGAGGCCAGAGAGAGGCACCCCTATACTCCACCTTCTCTCGCAGGCACTGTGAACCCCAAGCCCCAGAGAGGAGGCTCCAACGGGGCTGGCCAGGGAACGGGGAGAATCTCTGTCTGACTCCCCATCCTAGCTGGGACTGGGCCCTGACTCAGGAGAAAGCTTCATTCAGCCAGAGCTTTGGCAAGGTTTTGGGGATTTTCCCAGCAGGGCTATTGCACCCCACTCCTGCCTGCTGGGAGGGACCTTGGCAGGGACAGAGGCTTGGGTCACACAGCTGATTCATCCCAGAAGGGAAACTCCCCGCGTCTCTGACATGCATCCCCCATGCTCCGAGGGGTAACCTGAGGGCACCAGCCCAGAAACCCATCAAGCCCATCTTTCCTTGATGACCGGGCACGGACACACTCCAGGCCAGAGCGAGGGACAGAGCTGAAAAGGGTGGCAGGGCATAGGGACAGCTCCCCTGGGGATAGCACCAGAGGCTGGAACCAGAGTCATGACGGGTTAAGGCCCTCACCCATTTCTAGACGGGAAAGCGGAGGTTCAGTAAGAGCAGATACGTACACAGACCTCCGCACCAGGCACCCTCTCAGCAGTTGGCTCTCCTTTTGATCCGCACGGCCCTCCTGTTACTGCGAAGGAAGCTGCAGCAGAAAGAGGTTAAGTAACTTGGCCAGGGTCAAGGCTAGAAGTGCTCCAGCCAAGTGCACAGCTCCCAAGAGCGCTGTACACACCACTGTGGCCAGGAGCTCTGGCCCCTGGGAACCTAGTAAACCCGGGTCCCGCCTCCTCCCAGGCTACAGGGAGAAAGCTGGCTGCGGGGGGTGGGGGGGGGTAGAGGTGGGTAGCGCGCTGGGGGAAGCTGGGAATCAGCTGGACCTGCAGAGGCCAGGAGAGGGCAGCGAAATATTCCCACCAACATCTTCTCCAAGACGCTGACTCCTTTCCAAACCTAACCCTTCCCTCCCAGAGCCTCCCTTTCCTGTCCGCCCCTCCCCGCGGGCGCCGCTCGCTCTCAGGCACGCACACCCAGCGCGCACAGGCTCTCTGACAGCTCAGCCTCCGGCCCCGCAGAGGCCTGCTGGGCGTTGGAGGGGAGCTGAGGCTCCGTGAGGCACGGCCAGGGCCCCCGGCGGGCAAATTGTGTCCCATCTGGCTCCCACTCAGAGGCGGTGTGAGTCACCCCCGCGCCCCCCATGACTCAGTTTATACGGGTGCCCAGAGGTCCTCCCAGCGAGGGTGGGGCGGCTGACTAGCCCAGCCCAGGCCCCGCAGCCTTTCATCCCAGGATGAGTATTTCATCCCGCTCCTGGCACCCCGGAGCTGGAGCTGGCACCCCGGAGCCCAGGGAGGAGGGAAGCCTCAGGTCTGAGAGGACAGGGAGAGCCCCAGAACTGGGTGAGGGGCCCCCACTGCCCTGGGTCCAGGTCTGCAGGCAACAGGCGCTGCTCCAAGAAACCTAGGGCCCGGGCTGAGCGGACAGAGCCGTCCTGGGCACAGACAGAGAGCCCTGGATGCCCTCCATTCAGAGGAAATGGCAATAGCGACCAGGAAATTCCCACTCACACTTATGAACTCCTTACTGTACCGGTCCCGGGCTGAGCACCACCCACACCCTATCTACTCCCGCAGCAATCCCGAAAGCAGGCGCAAGCACTATCCAGCCTTTTTACAAACCAGGAAACTGAGCCTTAGCCGGTGTGGCTCACTGGATAGAGCCTCTGCCCTTGGACTTTAGTGTCTGGGGTTGGATTCTGGTCTAAGGGTACTTGCGGGTATTATGAGCTCGGTCCTCCAGTAGGGGGCGTGCAGGAGGCAGCCAGTCAATTATTCTCTCATCACTGATGTTTCTAT
Source organism: Lasiurus borealis (assembly GCA_004026805.1). Classification (NCBI taxonomy): domain Eukaryota; kingdom Metazoa; phylum Chordata; class Mammalia; order Chiroptera; family Vespertilionidae; genus Lasiurus; species Lasiurus borealis. The sequence continues at coordinate 56,221 of PVJN01006961.1, forward strand.
CGCTTTCTCTGAAATCAATAGAAATATTTTTTAAAAAGCATATAAAAACAACAAATGAGGAAACTGAGGCAGAGAGGAGTTAGAGGGATGGCCCATGTCACACAGCCAGGAAGTGGCTCAGCCGGGCCTCGGGCCATCTAAACGTTGTCCCTGCTGCCCCCAAGAGCTGGGCAGCCCAGAACAAGGATGAGGGGCCCACGGTCCCACCCACCTGCCTCTGCCCGCTCTGCCCTGCTCGATCTCCACGGAAACCTCTGGTTTGCAGGATCACAGGGTGTAAACCACTGCAAGAAGGGGAAACTGAGGCTCCCTGAGATCCAGTAACAAATCAGAGATGGCCAGGGCTGGGACAAGTCTCTGATGCTTCCCAGCTGCCCTGGCTGGAGAGGCGGCCGGTGAGGGGAGGAACTGCAGGGAGGGAGGGGGGAGGTGAGAGTCCCGCTCTATTCCTCTGCCCAAGCTCCTCAGCCTGGCATTCGAGCCTCTGGCTTAGGCCAAATTCAGCTGTCCTTCCAGCTCAGGGTCCCAACACACATTCCACCCCGGGCCCTGCGACCACAGGAGCATCCCAGCCTCCCTTCCGCCACCCTTTGCCTTTGTGCCCACTGACTCCAGCCCTAGGAATGTCTCCCCAACCTCACATACCCTCTGCCAGGAAGCCTGCTCCCCACCCCCACCCCCACCCCAGTGGAAGAATGGTTCCTTCCCGGGGACTGCAGAGGCTTCAGAGAACTTTCTGGGGGATGGAAATAGTCTGTATCTGCTTGGAATGTGCTTACATGGGTGTATACAGTAGTCAAACACGTGGTCAGCACATTTAAAAAGTGAATTTTTTAATGTAAAATGTATTTCAGTGAAGCAATTAGGATTTTTTTTGGGGGGGAGGAGGTAAGTGGGGAAAATCGATATATACTCAGAGGAAGGATTTCCAAGGTATAAGAAAACAAAAAAAGCGCCCTAACTGGTTTGGCTCAGTGGATAAAGCATTGGCCTGCGGACTGAAGGATTCCGGGTTCGATTCCAGTCAAGGGCTTGTATCTTGGTTGTAAGTACATCCCCAGTGGAGGGCGTACAGGAGGCAGCTGATCTATGTTCCTCTCTCATTGATGTTTCTAACTCTCTATCCTTCTCCCTTCCTCTCTGTAAAAGATCAATAAAATATATTTTTAAAAAAAGAAAGAAAAAGAGCAAGGAGCAACACCAGGATGTAGAGAGGCTGCCTCTGCGCAAAAAGATACAAAAGACGCTGGCAGAGAGGGAGGCTCTCACTGTGCACCTGTGTAGCTTCTGGATCTTGAAGCAGGGAAATGGGTTCCAGTTGAGGAATAAATTAAACAACAAATTTAAAAATATAAGGCAAAGTAAAAAATATAAATCATGTTTTTTGTTTTGATTTTTAAATAAATATGGCCCTATTATATATGTGTGTGTGTGTGTGTGTGTGTATAATTTATTGATTTTTTTACAGAGAGGAAGGAAGAGGGAGAGAGAGTTAGAAACACCAATGAGAGAGAAACATCAATCAGCTGACTCCTGCACACCTCCTATTGGGGATGTGCCCGTAACCAAGGTACATGCCCTTGACCGGAATTGAACCTGGGGCCCTTCAGTCCTCAGGCCAACACTCTATCCACTGAGCCAAACCGGTTAGGGCAAGCCCTATTTTTTTTTTTAAATTGATTTCAAAAAGGAAGGTGGAGAGAGAGAGAGAAATATCAATAATGAGAGAGAAACAGTGGTTGACTGCCTTCTGCCCCTCCCCCACCCCACACTGGAGATCAAGCCTGAAACCAGGTATGTGCCTCGTGACACAGCCCTGAGCCACGCTGATCATGTTTTAAATGATTTCTTCACCTGGCCTTTCTGGCTCAGAATAAATATATATTTAAATAGGCAAAACTAACTCCAGTGATAGAAGTCAGACTACTGGTTGCCTATGGGTGGGGTATAGGTGTGGGAGGGGGTTACGGTAATGTCATATGTCTTGATCAGGGAGGTAGCTACATAGATCTACGTAAATGTAAAAAGTCATTAAGCTGAACACGTTGTGTGAGTGCACTTCATGTATGTTAAGCTTCAATAAAATTATGTAACAGCCGAAACTGGTTTGGCTCAGTGGATAGAGCATCGGCCTGAGAACTGAAGGGTCCCAGGTTCGATTCCACTCAAGGGCATGTACCTTGGTTGCAGGCACATCCCCAGTGGGGGGCGTGCAGGAGGCAGCTGATTAATGTTTCTCTCTCATCGATATTTCTGACTTTCTATCCCAGCAGTTCTCAACCTGTGGGTCTCAACCCCTTTGGGGGTCGAACAACACTTTCACAGGGGTCTCCTAAGACCATTGGAAAACACAGATACAATTCATGACAGTTGCAAAATTACAGTTATGAAGCAGCAACAAAAATAATTTTATGGTTGGGGTCACCACAACATGAGGAGCTGTATTAAAGGGTCACGGCATTAGAAAGGTTGAGAACCACTATCCCTCTCCCTTCCTCTCTGTAAAAAATCAATAAAAAATATTTTTAAAAAATTATGTAACTATTAGAAGAAAATATAGGGGTAAATATTCATATATCTAATAAGGATTTGGTACCCAGAATATATTTTTAAATTCCTAAAATTCAACAACAGAAGCAAACAATCTAATTGAAAATTGGCAAAGCGCCCAGTTTTTGGAAGGGAAGACTTGGATGTTCCTTGCAGCTCCTTACTCTTCTCTGGGTACGTTTCCTGAGCAGAATGGGGGAAACAGAGAAGCTTTGGGGTGGTCCTTGCAGCCCTGACATTCTGCATGTCGTCTGAAGACTGAAGGGTCAAGGGTTCAATTCCGGTCAAGGACATGTACTTGGGTTGCAAGCACCATCCCCAGCTCGGGTTGGGGAGCCTGAGAGGCAACCAGTCAATGTGTCTCTCTCACATCCATGTTCCTCTCTCCCTCCCCCCATTCTCTCTCTCTCACCCTCCTTTTCCCTCCCTCCCTTCCTCAATGGAAAAATATCCTCAGGTGAGAATTAACCACCACAACAAAAATGGGCAAAGGACTCAAATAGACATTTACCAAACCCAGCAAGCACATGAAAAGATGTTCATTGATCAGCCGAAACCGGTTTGGCTCAGTGGATAGAGCGTCAGCCTGTGGACTGAAAGGTCCCAGGTTTGATTCCGGTCAAGGGCATGTACCTTGGTTTCGGGCACATCCCCAGGAGGGGGTGTGCAGGAGGCAGCTGATCAATGTTTCTCTCTCATCGATGTTTCTAACTCCATCTCTCTCCCTTCCTCTGTAAAAAAAAAATCAATAAAATATATTTTTAAAAAACAAAAGATGTTCATTGATCATTCATTGATGATGACTGGTTTAAGGAAAAGCAAATCAAACACAAGGAAATACCACTTCACACCTCTAGGAAGTCTTTCATTTTCAAATGGGAAATGATAAGTGTCAGCAAGAATGTGGAGACATTGGAACTTCATGCACACTGGTAGGAATGTAAAACCGTGCACTCGCTTTGTAAAACAGCCTGCCAGTTCCTCACAAGGTTAAGCAGAGTTTCCATATGACCCAAGATAAATGGAAACGTAAGTCCTCACAAAAACTTGCAGGCAGATGTCCACAGAGCATTATGCATAAAAGCCATAAAGCAGAAACATCCCAACGGCCATCAACTTATGAATAATTAAATAAACTGGTTATTCATACAATAGAACATCGTTGAGCCCTAAAAAGGATGCTGGTACCAGCTCCCCTATGGATGAACCTGGAAAACACCGTGCTAAGTGAAAGAAACCAGATGCAAAAGGTCACACCTTGTAGGATTCCGTTTATGTGAAATGTCCGGACTAGGCAAAGGCAGAGAGACAGAGCAGATGAGTCGTTCCCTCAGGGGCTGGAAGGAGGGGGAACGCGGAGTGAGTAATTAATGGGGATGGGGTATTTTTCTGGGGTGGCAAATAAAAGTCTTGATACTCTCTCCAATTTTGTGGGGGGAGGCGACCTAATTTTTCTCCCGGCTTCGGCAAGGCTGGAGAAAGAGTTTTGAGACTAAATAGAAGTGGTGGTTGCACAACATCATGAATGCACAAAAATCCACGGAGCGTGCACTTTAAAACGGTTCATTGTCCGGCATGTGGCTTTCACCTCAAGTTCAAAAACAAATAGACTCCCATTTTAAAAGTGAATGGAAACCGAAAAGCCACCGTCACCTCCAAGGCCCTGAGGGGCATGGACAGAACCTGCTGGATGCAGAGCACCCTCCTCCGGTCCTCCCTCCTCCTCTCTGCAGCTCCCAGACGTGGGGACTCTCGGGGAAAGTGACAGCCCCGCTCACAGGGCTGCCAGGAGACAGGAGCAGGTCTCTGAGACCTCCTGGCACCCCCGCTCCCCCATCACCCCTGCCCCTGGCCCCTGGGATTCTCCCCTGGCCTCCCTGGGTGGGAGCCGGTGAGGTCAGGGGCCAGGAACGTGGCTGCAGCCACGAGGCGGGAGTTAGTGACTGAGGAGCTTGGAATGTGCTGCCTCTGAAAGGACCTCCTTGTGGCTGCACCGACGGTTAGAGCAGGAAGGGACTTTCAGAGCCATGTAATCACACACACACACACACACACACACACACACACACACACCCCAGACCTGAGCCCTCTCAGTCCCTGGCCCAGGCTGCTTGGGCAGAGAGATGTAGGCACGCTGACCTGATTCAGGCCTGGTGTGGGCCACTCCTGGGCCCCCTGAGTCCCTCTGACCTGTCCAGCGTGGACTCAGCAGAGGAGTCCAGACAGGAGTTAGTGTGTGCAGGCGTGTGTCTGCTGTGTGCGTGCCATGGCGTGAGATCGGCTCCCCAAGGGCTCCCAGCCCTGGGCTTTTTATCAGTGTGCATTTACTTCTGCTGTTTGTCAGGTTCTTACTGGATGCCGTGCTAAGCACGTGGCGTTAAGTTATTTCCAGTCTGCAGCCGTCCTGAGATGTAACTATGAGCATGTCCCCATTTTACAGAGGAGCGACCGAGGTGTTGCAAGACTGCCTCGTGGAGGTCAGAGCTGGTGAGTGGCAGAATTCAAACTCAGAGCCCAGAGTTGTCTGATTCCAGTCTGCATGCTTTTTTCCATGGGTCTGCCTCAAAACTCCCCCCCCCCACACACACACCTATGTCATTCCTTGTAAACTGCTGTTGGTATCTTTTTTTACAGGAAAATAAGCACTGAGTAGAACAAGGCAAGGGAACGGCTGGTCACCACCGTCTGAGTCCGCAGCAATTTCCAGCTTACGGAGCACTTTCCCGTGTGTGACCTCATCTGATGCCACGGCCGCCCCATGAGGTCAGCAGGAGGCTCCTTCTTCCCCCAGGGACTGGGACTCAGAGGAAGGTCAACACCGAGGTCACAGAGAAAGTGCTAGCTCTGGGACAGGAAGCCCCGGGCCAAGCTGGCCCTCTGGTTCGAAGTCCTGCGTGTACCCCCAGACCCTGCCCTGCCCTCTGTCCCCAGGGCAGACCACCTGGGATCCCACACCCCTGAAATCTGCCACCCCTGAGGACAGCGCTGGGGCTGACCACCTGGAGCAGGTCCCGGTGGAAAGCGGGGGAGCCCGGCTCTCTTTCAGTAGCGGGGGACACTGGCAGCTCCTTGCTCTTCGCTGGGAATGTTTCTGCGCAGAAGGGGAGGAAGCAGAGAAGCTTCGGGGTGATCCTCGCAGCCCTGGCATCCTGCGTGTGTGAAGAAAAGTCTGTGAGAGCTCTGAGGAATCCTGTCTGAGCTGAGCTCAGAGCTCCCACAGCTCCATACATCAGCCTGCTGCAGCCTCGTGCTCAGTGATCTTAGGTGTCCATTTAACAACTCTCAGCCTCAGTTTCCCCGTCTGTAAAATGGGGGTAATGGTGGTGCCTACCTCCTGGGGTTGTTGGCTTTTGATTGTTGACATTTAACCCTGATCTCACAGTGACACAGACCTTTTTTATGTTGTTGTTTTTTCTTTAATATATTTTATTGATTTTTTTTACAGAGAGAAAGGGAGAGAGATAGTCAGAAACATCGATGAGCTGCCTCCTGCACAACCCCCAATGAGGATATGCCCGCAACCAAGGTACGTAAGTGCCCTTGACCAAAATCGAACCTGTGACCTTTTAGTCTGCAGGCGGACTCTCTATCCACTGAGCCAAACCAATTTTGGTGTATGTTGGGTTTTTTTTTTTTAATGCTAGACATATACTTCTCTCTCTTTTAAATTTTATCTCTGTTATTAATTTCAGAGAGAGGGAGAGGGAGAGAGGGATAGAAACATCAATGATGAGAGACCATCATTGATTGGCTGCCTCCTGCACACCATGGGGATCCACTGGGAATTGAGCTCACAACCCCGGCATGTGCCCTGATGGGGAATCAAACTGTGACCACCTGGTCCATAGGTTAACCCTCAACCACTGAACCTCGCAGCTGAGCGTGCTCTCTCTCTTTCTCTCTCTTTTTTAAATGATTTTAGAAGGGGAGAAGGGAAAGAGAAAGAGAAACGTCAATTGGTTGCTTTCTGCATCTGCCCCCACTTGGGGATCAAACCCAAAACCTGGGTATGTCCCCTGACTGGGAATGGAAAGTGCCACCTTTTGGTGTGTGGGACAAAACTCCAACCAACCGAGCCACACCGCCGCCCCCGGCAGTCAGAGACCTTTGACACAATCTCCAAACAAGGCTGTGGACCACACACCCTTGGAGGAGCACAGACCGCATTTAAAGAAGATGGTGTTTTTCAGGCTGGGGGACCCCTGCATGCTCTCACTGTTTATGGGGGCTCTGAGTGAAAACTTGTGATCGCTCCTGGAATTTTCCTGCGAGTAGCACCACCGTTATTTGGCATTGGATTTGTGCGCAGTTCAAAGCACTCACTCGTCCATTGTAAGCATTTTTTGTAACTTTGGTTCGTCCACCATTTAGTCACTTTTTATTATACTGGAACCTTAAAACAATGAGCATCCAGGCCACGACGTGAAACCTTGGTCGGTAGTAGCTGGGTTCCGGGCGTGAAATAGGCACCCAGTTGCATAGTAATCAGTAATAATGAGAACCGGCGACATTTATCATGTACAGTTTCCAAAGCCTTCACCTTCTCTATTCAGCTCCCACGCGCAGCAGCGGTGCGGCCAGATGAGCATTTCGTCCCGTTTTACAAATACAGAAACCGAAGCCGGACCTGGCGGGCGGGCGGGGCGGCAGGTGCTCTCCTCCCGCGAAGGGAACCCTCGCCTCCACCTGGGCGGGCGCCGCGCGGGGGTTGCACCATGTATGGGCTGCTGCGTCAGAGGGGGCGGGCCCGCCGCGCCGGCTGCGGGGCGCCCAGTCCTCTCCTTGCCCCCCCCGCCCCACGAACCCCACAAAAGGCGGCCCCCGGGACCGCGGCAGGCAGTTCGGGGCGGACAGGCCAAAGGTGGCGCGTCGGGAGAGGCGGAGCCCCGAGGAGACCCGCGCCGCCGCGCCGCCGCGCCGCGCCCCACCCCCTCGGAGCCGTGGTTCCGCCCGAGAACTTTTCATTCATAAAAAGAAAGGCTCCGCGAGGAGCGCGTGACTCAGAACCCGCGCCGCTGCCGCCGCCGCGGACCCCGCGGGGCCGCCAGCCCAGGGCATGTTCCGAGACTTCGGGGAGCCCGGGCCGAGCTCCGGGCCCGGCGGCGCGTACGGGGGCCCCGCGCAGCCCCCCGCGACTGGCCAGCAGGTGAGCGGGAGCCGACGCCGGGGTCCCGAGAGGACAGCGCCCGGGACGGGACGCTGCGGTCCGCTGGGCGCGCGCCCGCCGGGATGGGGGACCGGGAGCGGGAGCCGGGGCCGCATTTGGCGGGTCCCTCACCTCCCGGGGAGCGCGCGGGAGGCGTGACACGGTTCGGACAGCGTCCTCTCTCCTTGCTCTCCCCCCCGCCACCTCTCATCCCCCTTCCCCTCGCTGCCTGTGGTCTCTCTGCCCTCCCATCCTTACCTCCTGTCTGTCCTCCTGTCTGTCCTCCCGTCCTTGGTCCATCTGAGCTCCAAGGGGGCCGGGCACCTGCGCGAGCCCCCGCCCAGCCGGGTCCGATGCCTCCGTGGCTACATCCCCCCCGGGGTGGGCTCTGCGACCCAGACGCTCCCCCCCGCGGAGAGAGGAGGGGCCCGTCCGCCTTTCCGCACAGACCGGGCATCCTCCTGGCACCGTCCGGGGCCGTCTGTGTGCGTGCGTGTCTGTCCGTTTGCCTGTCCCGCTCTCAGCCGTCTCCCGAGTCCCCAATAATCCCCTTCGTGGCGCCGGGGAGCCTGCTGGGCTCCCGGTGACTGGTCTGTGACCCCCTCCTTTACAGGTGGGGGGCTCCCCACTCGAGACCGGGAGGTGCCAGAGCGCGCGCGGGGTCGTGCAGCGGGCAACCCCCGCGCCCCCCGCGACGAGCGGCCCCGCACGGCACCCGCTGGCGTCTGGGGGGACCCGGGCGGCGGCAGGTGCCTATTTCCTGTCGAGGGGCTGCGAGCACGTGTCTCCAGGGGAGGGAAGGAGAGGCGTCCGTTCCGCCGAGTCACGGCGGCCGAGTCACCGTGGCTGACTCACCCGGGCGCCCCTCCCTTCCTGGCCCGGCGCGTCCGGGGCCCCGGCCACCTCGAGAGCAAGAGAGAGCGCGCGCGGGAGACGCCGCCAGCGCTCCCTGGATCCCGGAACTGGGGTCACTGGGCCACGGGGCACCCCCACCCCCAGCGGGGCCAGGGACACCGCTGTATGGACTTGCCTGGGCTTGAGCCCGCTTTCCCGGAGGACGGGCGCCCACACCCAGAGCCCAGCCCGGAGCTTGAACCCCGTTTTCCCATCTCATCTCATCCCTCGCTGTCTGGGCGGCGAGAGAACAGGGAATCCCCGGAGCGCAGCGCATCAGCACCGCGAGGCATTTACCGCCTCTCGCAGAATCTGAGACCCCACTGATTTCAAAACCCGCTGCTAATGTCTTCTTATTTTTTAAATCTTTACTGTGGAAAGTATTACATATTCCCCCCCTCCCGCCACTGACCTCTTCTAACCCTCCTTCACCTCCCAATTTTTTTTTTTACAAAAAATTCTCACCCGAGGATATTTTTCCCATTGATTACTACAGAGAGTAGAAGGGAAGGAGGACGGAGAGAGAGAAACATTGATGAGAGAGAGAGACACATGGATTGGTTGGCTCCCACCCAAACGTGCCCCTACCAGGGCTGGGGAACCCACAACCCAGGTACATGCCTTTGTCCGGAATCAAACGGAGACCCTTTGGTCTGCAGGCTGATGCCCTAACCATGAAGCAAACCATCCAGGGCACCACTTTTTTTTTTTTTTAAGTTGCCAATTAAACTGAATTCAAAGCTACTAAAAGATACTTGTTAGCATCAATGAAATGACGTAATCTTCACCTTGTCCAGTCACAGCCCGTAAGCGGCCAAGCTTAGAACTGACAGCCTGGGCGCTCTCCCTCTTGGGAGCGTGGATACCTTTCCCTTCCCCTCCCTCTCCCTCTCCCCACCCTCCCAAGCCATTACCATCAGCTTCCTCACTCCCAAGCTCCAAGGCCCTTCCTCTGCCTGAAAATTATAATTGTAATAGTAATACAGCGGTACCTCGAGATACAAGTGCCCTAACATACGAGATTTTTGAGATACGAGCCGTTGAGCGAGTGACTTTTGCTTTGAAATACGAGCACCAGTTGAGATAGGAATAATCGCACGGATCGGGCGGCTGCACACGACCCACCAGTTTACCGAGACTCGAGCGTCTCATAGTTTCCCACGCCTCAAGGTTATGGAACGAATTAAACTCGTATCTCGAGGTACCACTGTAACTAGACAGCCGAACCGAGAGCGGTGGCTCTTCCTTCCACAGCCTCCACCGGGCTCTGCCACACACACTCGCTCACCTGAGTGTCCAGCTACCCGCGGAGGGAGGGGCTAGCATTATCCTCTTTGTGCCACGGAGCGCAGGAGTGGGAAAGAACCTAGCTGCCAGGGCCCAAACCCTACCTCCCACTTACTGGCCGTGTGTCTGAGGACAACTGTTTTCCTGTCTGAAAAAGACGATACTCTTGTGCAAATTGGATGAGTCAGTATTTGTAAAGTGGTTGGGACAGTGCCCGGAATTCACACTTTGGGAGTAGTATTAGCTCTGACGGGGAAATGCAAGTTCAGAGAGGTTGTGTGACCTGCCAGAAGTCACACAGCTCGGGAGCAGTCTCTGTAACTGAGGGCGGACAGCAGTGTGGCCTTTGTCCACCGGAAGCCCCTCGTCCACACAGACCTGACCCCTGGCCTCCCTTCTCTTGTCCCTCAGAAGTTCCACCTGGTGCCGAGCATCAACGCTGTGAGTGGCAGCCAGGAGCTGCAGTGGATGGTTCAGCCTCACTTCCTGGGACCCAGCAGCTACCCCAGACCTCTGGCCTATCCTCAGTACAGCTACCCACAGCCCCGGCCGGGAGTCATCCGGGCCCTGGGGCCCCCTCCAGGGCTGCGTCGCCGGCCCTGTGAACAGGTAAGCAGAGGCTGTGCACTGGCCTGATTCCCACAGGCGTGCTGAGGTGCGGGGGGAGCTCTTGCCCAGAAGGAGACCACAGGCTTAGAAGCCGGGGGGGGGGGCAGGAGAAGGCGGGGAGAGAGAAGGTAGCATCACTAGTGACTATTGGCCAAGGTGGACTTACAGTCAATAGTAACTATTGAGCCGAAACCGGATTGGCTCAGTGGATAGAGCATTGGCCTCCGGACTGAAAGGTCCCGGGTTCGAGTGTGATCAAGGGCATGTATCTTGGTTACGGGCGCATCCCCAGTGGGCGGGGGATGCAGGAGGCAGCTGATCGATGTCTATTTCATTGATGTTTCTCTCTATCCCTCTCCCTTCCTCTCTGTAAAAAGTCAATGAGATATATTTTAAAAATAGTAACTATTGAGAGGAGCCTCTAGGAAGACCCAGAGGGCAAAGAGGTCACTTTTGGATGGGGGAATGCTTCCTGGAGGTGGAGGCATAGTAGTCTAGAAAAATGGGTGGAATTTGCATAGATAGAGCTGAGAGAAAGGACATTCCAGGTAGAGGGAATGGCCGGAGCAAGAGTGGAGGTGGAGGGAGAACTTGTAGGATGTATGTGGGAAGGACAGTAAGGGGTATCCACCTGCTGACGTGTTTGAAGGGGGCGGGGCTTATGCTGTCTATGTCTGTACTGCTGGGGAGAGAACAGGAGACAGTTCCCTTTAGCTACTCCCTGAATCTCAGTTTCCCTCTCATTGAAAACCTCCCTCAAGCTCTCTGGCGAGCGTGCTCTGGTTTTCCCCGGATCACAGCTGGGAAACGAAGGCACAGAAAGATAAAGTCACTTGCCCAAGCTCAAACAAGCAGTGAGTAACGAGACAGGTCTGTCCAATTCTAAAGTTAGATCCTAGCCACCGAGCCACACTGTCGCACCCGGATCTCAGAGAAGGTTTGCAGAAGAGTGAGCTAGGGATTTTGGCTTCCCCAATCAGGGTTCCTACTCACACACTAATGAAGTGCTTTACCCAGATAAAGAGATAGAAACATAATAATAAAGAGATGGAGTGTCTGGAAGGGAGTGGTGCCTCTTTCCTTTCCCTGGAGCATTTTAGTTTAAGGGACTGAAGTGGGTGAGGTTTGTGCATCAGACAGACTGCACTGCTGGGCAGGGTAGAGGATGGGGAGGGAGCTTGGGATCCTGGGAAAGAGGTGCTATGGGCTAGGGGAGGCTTTCGGAGAAACAGAATGGCTGGCCCTTTGAGAGCATCTAGAACACCGGTGTGAGCCCCGAGGCAGGCTTCTGGACTTCCTCGTCAGCTCTGTCCTGAGGGTGATTTGATCCTGGGTGCCCTTAGACTGGGGCTGTGAGTTATAGGTGGCTTCCTTTTGGGGGAGATGCTTTCCATCAGCTGGCCTCTCATCAATGTAGAATTTATTAATTTCTGCTCTCGGGGCATAAGCACGTTATTCATCTTCCCTGGGCTTCCGTTCCTTACCTGGAAAGTTGTGTTAAGAATCTAAGAAAAGCCAAGACTGGTTTGGCTCAGTGGATAGAGTGTCGGCTTGTGGACTGAAAGGTCCCGGGTTCGATTCCAGTCAAGGGCATGTGTACCTTGGTTGCGGGCACATCTCCAGTGTGGGGCGTGCAGGAGGCAGCTGATCGATGTCTCTTTCTCATCGATGTTTCTGACTGTCTAGCCCTCTTCCTTCCTCTTTGTAAAAAAAATCAATAAAATATATTTTAAAAAATTAAAAAATTAAAAAAAAAAGAATCTAAAAAAAGCACTTTGTTGGCACACAGTAGATTCCCAATAAGTAATTGCTTAGCAAGCCCTAACTGGTTTGGCTCAGTGGATAGAGCATCATCCTGTGGTCTGAAGGGTCCTGAGTTCAATTCTGGTCAAAGGCACATGCTTGGATTGTGGTCTTGATCCTCAGTGGGGGGAGTGCAGGAGGCAGTCAATCAATGGTTCTCAATCATCATTGATGTTTCTATCTCTCTCTCCCTTCCTCTCTGAAATCAATAAAAATATATTTACAAAAAAAGAAAAACAACAAAAAAACTGCTTAGCAGCATTCATTAGCCCCTCCTCGTGCTTACAGCCTAAGGAGAAAGGAGACTTGATTATCAAGAGATTGGAAAGAACAGGGCTCCTTGGAAAAAGAGTGGCCGGTTCCCACCAGTTCTAAGGAGCAAAGGCCACTTCTGGCTGGGAGATGAGAGGCAGCTTCTTGGAGGCAGAGCATCTTTTATTTTGCTTGTTAATCCTCAACCGAGGACCTTTTCCCATGGATTTTTAGAGGGTGGAAGGGAGGTGGAGAGACAGAGAGAAACATCTGTGTGAGAGACACATCCCTTGTTGCCTCCTGCACATTCCCATGCCAGGGCCGGGAATGGAGCCTGCAACGCAGGCACGTGCCCTTGACAGAAATCAAACCTGGAACCTTTCAATCTGCGGGCAATGCTCTATCCACAGAGCCAAGCCGGCCAGGGCGAGTCAGAGGCATCTTAGTTGAATCCTGGGACATGAAGAGAATTAAGATTTGTGGAAGGGCATTCTGAGAAGGTAGTCATAGGAGGCAAAAGCTGGGAGCGAGGGGGAAATTTTAACTATTTTAAGTTTGTTAAATCATGAATTTCCAGGAACTGGGCTGGGCGCGGTGGTCCTGAAAGTGCGGGAGAAGGGCGCCCCCGCGCTGCCAGGCCCTCCACTGGGATCCTCCCCCTGGGCCGCCGCGCTCGCTCGGCGCTTGCCAGGCAGCCAGTGGCCCAGGATCCCCCTCACGGCTCCCTCTGCTCCCCAGATCAGCCCCGAGGAGGAGGAGCGCCGTCGGGTGAGGCGCGAGCGGAACAAGCTGGCCGCGGCCAAGTGCAGGAACCGGAGGAAGGAACTGACCGATTTCCTGCAGGCGGTGAGCATCGGCCGGTGCGGAGGGCGCCCAGGCTGCGGCCCACCGAACCCTCGGAGGGCTCCCCTCCTGTGAGCCCGCAGGGCCCCCCCAAGGGGGCACTGGAGAGAGAGAGGCCTTCGGAGAAAAGCACCCGGAAAAAGTACTGAGCTGAAGCTCAGGCAGACAGTCTCCTAAGATGCCCCCCGAGACCTGATTGGAGTCTGGTACATTTTTCTCCCGAGGGCTCATGGGAATTGTAGTCCCGACTTGCAGAGGACTCCTCACCCTACCTCCAATGGCCTATTCACCATCACTACCACCACCACCACCACCACCACCACCACCACCACGCAAGGCGACGCGGTACTCGGCCCTCATCCTCCTGACTCCCCTCCCGACCTTCTCCCCACAGGAGACCGACAAGCTGGAGGACGAGAAAGCAGGGCTGCAGCGAGAGATCGAGGAGCTGCAGAAGCAGAAGGAGCGGCTGGAGCTGGTGCTCGAAGCCCACCGCCCCATCTGCAAAATCCCGGAAGGAGCCAAGGAGAGCGACCCTGGTGGCCCCGGCGGCGGCGGTCCCAGCAGCCCACCAGCCGCCTCCCGCCCCGTGCCTTGTATCTCCCTTTCCCCGGGGCCTGTCCTTGAACCCGAGGCTTTGCACACCCCCACGCTCATGACCACGCCCTCTCTGACGCCTTTCACCCCCAGCCTGGTGTTCACCTACCCCAGCACCCCCGAGCCCTGCGCCTCGGCCCATCGCCGGAGCAGCAGCAGCAGCGGGGACCCATCCTCCGACCCCCTAGGCTCCCCCACCCTCTTGGCCTTATGAGGCACTCCGGTTACCCTCCCCGGCCAATATCTCCCCGGCCATGGGTCCAGCTGGCCTGGGCTCTGTGCCCTGCTCCACCCCAGCAGGCTCTCCATCCCTCCAGAGGGGACGGAGCCTACTTTGCTTCCTGGCAGAGCCAGCTCGGGGCCACCAAAGCTGCTGCGTTTCTCTAGAACTCGCCTCTCGGGCACAGTTTGCATTAAACCAGACACACACTATTCCCCCATTTGTGCAAGAGAACTCGAGGCAGCCCCGAAGGACTTGATAGACTTCTAGGGGTTTTCTGGAGCCCTAACCCCCTCCAGGCCTCCCCTAAGTCTTCATTACCCTCTTCCTGTGATCCACCCAACCTTACCCCAGACAGAGATGCTCTGATAGCAGCCTAGAACACTAACGCACCCAGCCCCACGGCCAGCAGCACGGGGTGGCGGAACCAGGGCGTTCTGCCGTCCTCTCCGGAAGTGGCCCAGCTCGAGAGAGGGCTAGAGGCTTCTGTGACGAGCTGAGCCGCAGCCCCTGGCTCTGAGAAGACTTTTAGCTCCAGGGACTCTCAGCCTCCACTGCAAGGGCAGCTGCTATTTATTTTCCTAAAGAGAGTATTTTTATACAAACCCGCCAACACGGAATAAAAGGCTTGAAGCTCTGGCCTGGTTTCGTGGGACTCAGAGGCTACAGGGAAAGCACTGGGACCCCCAAAACCTTCGGCTCAGGGCCTCAGCTCCACAGACTCACTGCGTGACCTTGGACAAATTATATTAGAGATTCCCGGACCTCCATTGTGTCTTATCTGACACGTGAAGCTACATCTGCTCGGCCTCCTCTCCAGGGTGGAGAAAAAGAGTGCAGTGGGATGGAAGCCAAGAGGATTACCGGCCTCCTGTGGGGGGAGGCCCACCTTGCTCCCGGGCGAACCACAGGAGGGCGCTGTGAGGCCCTTCCAGCCGGAGAGGAGGCGGCTGAGTGGGTCCTAGGCCCCCAACACCTGCTTCCTGCCCCATTGTCTTGGACAGGAAGGAGCCGGGAAGGGAACTGGAGCCACTTCAGGGGCCGGATCCCGGCTGGTCCGGGAGCCCGCCGGCGGACGTGTAGGGGGTGGGGGGTGGTGGTAGCCAGTGGCTCTCCACGGTCTCACACCGCTCCTGGCGCGAGGTATTGAGCAGATATCAGACACCTTAGTTCTGCAGCCCCTCCGGAGAGGGACCATACCCCTTCTCAGCGTCCCCGTCCTTGGTCCTAACCCCGGCGAGTCCCAAACAGACGCTGCCATGGACTCAGCTTCCGTCCCAGTTTATTAGCCCCCACCCAGCCCCCCTGCAAGTCCCTCCGCTCCAGCCTCCGCTCCCCTTGTTGCCCATCTAGCAAGAGCGAAGGGCGCCCATCCGTGCCGGGATGTCTCTCTCGGTCCGTGCCAGCGGCCCTTGGTGCGCAGCCGGGGCGGCTCCCAGGCTCCGAGGTCCATCGCCATCCGGGCTCTCGGGGAGCCAGGCATCCGGGCGGGCGTCGGCGCGAAGGAAGCTCTGCCCTCAGTCATCTGGGGAGCAAGCCAGAGGCAACTGGTCGGGGCTGCCCACGCTGCCGGTGCTGGAGCTTCCGTCGCCCAGGTCCCGGGGTCCGCAGGGGGGCAGGGCGAGCTCCGGTGTCGGACCGGCGCCCGAGCCCCCCGCGCCACCAGGGCCGCCGCGGGGGCCCCACTCCTCCCCCAGCGCCAGGCAGAGCTCTTTCAGCGCCAGGTTCTCCCGCAGCAGCTCTTCCTGGCGGCCCTCAAGCTCGGCCAGCTTCTGCCAGCAGCCGCCCAGGTCCTCGCGCACGGCACGGGATGCCTGCGTCCCGAAGAGCTGCCACTGGCGCGCGGCGCGCCGCCCGCGCTGGCGCTCCGAGTCCAGGAAGCAGCAGAGGTCGCGCAGCTCGCGGTTCTCGGCCTGCAGGCGCCGGTTGAGCTGCTTGAGCTCGCGGATCTCGCCTAGGTGACCCTGCAGCTGTCGGTTCACCTCCTGCATGAGGCGGCCGCGCTGCACCAGAGCCGCCAGGCGCGCCGCCTCCTCCCGCCGCAGGCGCCGCACCAGCTCCTCCTTGCCCAGAGCCGCCATCTCCTCGTCGGTCAGCTCCTCCAGGCCGGCTGCCTCGGCCTCCATGGCTGCTCAGGCCTCTGGAGCATCGCCTGCCCGCCGCCGCGGTCCAGGAGCCCCACGTCGAGCCCGGCACCACCGGGGCTCGGGACCCGGCTTCGCCGGCAGCGGGCTGTGGCAGCCTAGCGTAGGCTGCAGCCGCCGCGCGGGGGTGGGCACGCGGCAGGGCGCGCGCCGGGGCGGGG
>PVJN01006962.1:0-72549 GCA_004026805.1 Lasiurus borealis
GGCGGGGGCGGGGGGGAGAGATCGGGGAGCGCCCGATGACGGGCGGCCGGAGCCGTTGACCCGGACCCGAGTGTGTGGAGCAGTTGACCGGCCCGCCGCCTCCGGTGCATGGGGCCCGGCTGAGGTTCCAGCAAAATGGGCAACTGCGTGGGGAGACAGCGCGGAGAGAGGCCGGCCGCCCCGGGACACCCCCGCAAGCGAGCAGGTAAACGACGGCGACGGGAGCGGGGCGGGGGGGGGGGGGGTTACGGGCGCCCCTCCGGTCCGTCGTCCCCTTTCCTGGGCCTGACCTCCCACGGCTCCTGGCGCCCGGGCGGTTCCCCGAAGTGAGCCGGGGAGTCGGGGCTCCCCCCACACCCCTGGCTGCCGGAGGGGGGGAGCCGCGCTGGGGCTGACGGGCTCGGAGAGCGCTGACCCGGCTTCGGGCTCAACTCGCTCCAACTGGGAAGCTCGCGTGGGGGTGGGGGCGGCGGCAGGAAATGTTTCCCGACCGCAGCGGGGCCGGCGGCGGCGGGGCGGGGGGCCGGGGACCGGGGCGGGGCGCCGCTCGCTCGCTCGGATGCCGCCAGCCCCCCAACGGTGGGGGCCCCGGCGGAGGTGGCGGCCCCAGAACTTGGAGCGAGCGGGGCGAGGACTGTCGCTCCTTCCCAAAGGCTGTGTCATTTCGTTATCCGGCTGGCGGGTCGTGTCTGCCGGAATCCGACTCGCAGAAGCACACTGCAGGACTCTGGGAAAGAAATCTTTTTATTTTTTCCTCCACCCACCCCGTGTGCAAGGCTTTCTAGAGTCTCCGGGCCCCGTCTCGGAGTCTTGGAAAAAAAAGTGGGGGGGATCGCCCTGGGCTTGGTTGGGGGTCCTCCTCCCCCCCCCACCAGCCGTGGTGGGAAGGGGATCTAGAGCTGCTCCCGGGCGATCCGCAAAGGGCCCCCCCGGCAGCGCCTTCTCACCTTCGCCCGTGCACTCCGAGCCCCGGCGCTTCGCCTCCCCCCCCCCCCCACACCCCACCTCCGTCTCAGTCTCGTACTCACTTCCTTCTCCGCGAGTGTTTGTTGCAAGGACCTTCCGAGAAGGATACAATCGTGGACCGTTTAGAGCCAGCTGCCAGGCACCTTCGGAAACCAGTCTAGACTCCAGAGAGACCCTTCCCTCCTGGTCCAGTCTTTGGAAAAAAAAAAAGCCCCGATCCAGCGAGGTTGAGTCACTTGCCCGAGCCCACACAGCTCTGTAGTAGGACAGCTGGGGCTAGAACGCCCAGAGCTCCTCGTCCACCCAGTTGCCACACAGCCCCTTGTGTAAGAGGAGGTAACGAAGTGGGAACTTTAGCTGGAGCTCCCCGTCTCCTTTGACACCGAAGGTGTGTGTTGTGTTGACCGGGTTTGGGGGGACTGGAAAGGTGGATGTGGGAAAACATGAGGGTGGGGAGGGGATCAGGGAAGGCTGTCTGTGTGGTGGGCAGGATGGCTTGTAGAAGGAGATAGGTATTATTTTTTTATAGGGCGAGGGTGGGTACAATTGAACATTGGAAATCCTCTTGG
Source organism: Lasiurus borealis (assembly GCA_004026805.1). NCBI lineage: Eukaryota > Metazoa > Chordata > Mammalia > Chiroptera > Vespertilionidae > Lasiurus > Lasiurus borealis. The sequence continues at coordinate 1,536 of PVJN01006962.1, forward strand.
CAACCCCGGCCATTCTGACTGAGGAAAGTTGATTCTCAAACGCAAGGGCTCTCTCGTTCATTCATTCATGCAGTTAACCAATATTTATCATCTATGTGTTCAGTTCGTCCAGTTTATTTAGTTGCATTTGAAACTCCTACTTGGAATTCTCTCCCCTTTTTGGCATTATTAGACTATCTTGTTTCTTCGTGTGTTGTTGTTTTTTCTCGGATCCCTGCTAGATGTGGACACACCCGTGGGTCAGTTTGACATTTCATTTTTCTCATTACTCTCCTTAGAGAAATCTTATTCAAGTGTCACAACCCTTTGTCCATTGGGAATACCCATATGCGGTATCTTCAACTATTCCCTCATGAACGTTAGACTACTATCTCTAAATGCCCACTGGACGCACTGATGTAGTTATCCTCAGATTGCACACTTCTAAAACCAAGCTCTGCATCCCTTCCCTCAGCCCCCTTCCCTTTGCTCTTCCATGCTTCCGATGCCTAACTTTATACTTTGAAAACCGCTTTCTGCTAACTTTCTCTTTCTGCCCTCTTCCTTCCAGCCAGTCAGTCACTTGGACTTGCTATTTCTTCCTTCAGCAGGTCTTACAAACCTGCCCCTCCCCACTGTACTTCACGGTCTTGACACCTCAAATGCAACTCATCTCCCAGGCTGGAGTTAGTTCCCTACCAAAGGCCAGTTCTTCAGTCATTCATCTAGTGCCTGTACATGGTGAGCAACCCCCAGATGATGTTTATTAAATTAACCTGCTCCAAACGATATAGTTCCACATTCAGAAAAAATATGTACCTCCCTATGTCTACAAGAACTTTAACTCCAGGTTGTTCAAGTCTGGTCCAATCCTTCCATTTAAGGCATGATTTCTTTCTCTTCCCTGACTATAAGGCCACCAATGTTTGTTTCTGCTATTTCCCCCTGCTTATTAAGAGCCTTTCTTCCCTTTAAGGTCCACCTCAAATCCAACATTTTTCTAGAAGCACTTTGCCTGACAGTTTCACCCCCTCCTCAGTAGATCTGATTGCTTCTTCTGAGAACTCGTTCAGACACATCATGCCACTTACAAATAATTACCTACTCCATATTATTAGTCATTTCTTTGATGTTTACAGTCTTATATCAGCAACTGCATTGCAAGACTTGAAGAGTTGAGTTCTGTCTTATCTGTGTGTGTGTGTGTGTGTCTGTGTCTTTCTCATTCATTCATTTAACCACACACACACACACACACACACACACACACACATATTTGACACTTAGCACAGTGATTTATACAAAGAAAGCACTCAAAGTTTGTTGACTTTAGAAAGCTGCCTCAACTTCATCTTACCATCTGAATTTTTCATGTAAACATTTTACTGAAGTATATTTCTACCTTCTAGTGTATCATTTTTGCAATTCTGTGGGTCCCAGTTATAAATAGCTTTATTAATAATATCCATAGCCAAGGGGAACTATTAGATGACAAGCTTGGTATAAGGGAAGAAATACTTCTTAATCTCAGTGTGCACGTGTCATTCCTGTAACATCTACAGGACAGTTTGCTAAGGACAGTTTTGTGATGTAACACTAATTCTTAAAATCCCCCTAGTTCCCACTGTAATGCTAATGCTTACCTTTCCTTGGTCACATGTAATGGAAGAAAGCCTCACAGAGAGCTAGCAGCATATGAGCTGTAGTCCTGGGCCTGTAGCTGGGTGACCCTGGGCAAGCCATCAGTCCTCTCTGGGTCACACTTTTAATATTTTAGAAAGGGAAGTGGGGGTTATACTATATTATTAGAGCCATTGTAATTATCTTCACATAGGGAACTATCCAGTTTGAAAGTTGAAATCTTATGCATTGTCACCCTTTGGCTTAAATTCTGTCTTCCTAGTCACTTGATGGGTGAAGCAGAGACTTGACATCCACTGGTCAGGCAGTATTGCCTTAGCTGGAAGAATTAGGCGGTCGTCTCATCAAGTTTTGTGATTGTCACTTTTTAAAACACTGTTATTCAGCACTAGCTGGCTGGGCTCAGTGGATAGAGCATCGGATTGCGGACTGAAGGGTCCCAGGTTTGATTTCGGTCAAGGGCACATGCCTGAGTTTTGGGCTGGCTCCCCAATTGGGGGCATGTAGGAGGCAGCCAATTAATGATTATCTTTATCATTGATGTTTCTATCTCTCCCTTCCTCTCTGAAATCACTAAAAATATATTTTAAAAATCTGTTATTCATTAAAAACTTTATTATTGAGAGTATTACAGATGTCCCTCCTTTTTCCCTCTTGTCCTCCATAATACGATTCTCACCCTGATCCAGGCCTTCACTACCCTATTGTCTGTGTTCATGGGCAATGTATATATGTTCTTCAGTTAATCTCTTTCTGCCCACCCCCCTTAACTGTTACTCTTAATGCAAACCCAGTGGTCTGTGTTCTCCCCTTCAAATCCTGGGTGGCCCTTGCATACTTCAGAGAATACTTGGGGGCTTACTCCTTTGGGGGACTCCTGCCACCCCATACATATACCCTGGGTAAGTCAATAGCTCTGCCCAAGAAGTGAGTGAGTAAGGCAGCCTTTCCCCTGGCCACCCCAGAATGAAATAGAGGTGGTAGAACAGGCCAATCTCTTGTCCAGCTCCACCCTTTGAGAATGTGGCAGAGCTGAAACCCAAATATCTGACTCTGGTGTGCCAGGCGTATCCTCTTACATTCTGGAATCTCAAGCTAGGGATGGACAGACCCAGGGCCCTGTTTTGGGCTGGTTGGGCTTGGCAAAGAGTCAGCTTCTCATTGTGTGGGCTGCTGTGGCTATTCTTGAGAGAGGAATTGGGCAACTTCTCCATTTGCTCAGTAAATATTTACTGAGTGCCAGGCACCTTACTGGCTGAGAGTAGACCTGGTCTTTGGCCACATGAAACTTACAGTTTAGGGGGACAGATAATAAATATATAGTCTTACAAATTACATGTGATCATACATGGAAATCGTGTATGATTATACATATAATTATGTATTGTTATTATATATGCTGGGGACACCCACATTTATCATTTCAGCTCATCCTGTCTAGCCTTATATAGTTTGCTGACTACATAACACATCTAATATCTAAAAGGCTTCTCAGATTAATATGCCCTAAATAGAATCCCCACCCCTGCTCCTTCCACACTTTCCCATCATAGTTAATGGTAATTTAATGCTTCTAGTTGCCCAGGTTCCTAATATTCTAGAGTCATCCCTGACTCCTCCCTTTCTCTCACATCCCACATCCACCTAATCAATAGATTTTGTTGGCTTTGCCTTAACTATATCCAGAACCTGACTCTTACTGTCTTCACCACTTTCACCCTGGTCTAAGCTACCATTGGCCTCTTAACTGACCTTCCTACTTCCTCCCTTGTCTCCCGACAGACTATTTTGAGCTCAGCAGCAAGAGTGATGCTGTAAACTGTAAGTCAGATTTTGTTACTCCTTTGCTCCCATCTCATTCAAAGTCCTTGTGTTGGCCTACAAGACATAATAGGATTTTCACCAGCTTAGCTTTCTTAAACCATCTTTTGCTCTTCATTCCCTGTTGCAGCCTCTGATATCTGAATTGGTCCCTCCCTCCATCTTCTCTCCATTTCCTCAAACATTCCTTTTCAGTTAAGCCCTTCCAGGCTATTCTTTTAGAAATTGACCACTTCCCTTCACCACCTGTTCTCAGCATTATCTACCACTATTCCCTATTTTATTTTTCTTTACAACACCATTACCTGACATTGACTGTCTTCCCTACCGAATGTGGCCAGAGATTTTTATTTGTTCATTCCCTGGTACCTAGAGCAGCACCTGGCATATAGTAGATGCCTAATATTGTTGGATGAAACTAGTGTGTGTGACCGAATTGGTGAGGCTTATAGAAAAGCAGGAATGAGCAGATCTAATTGTGTTCCCATCTTAGATGGGTTTTAGAGCAGGTATTTGATGAAGGGACTTAAGCTGCCACCTCAGAGTGATGTTCTGTTCCTGGGACTGGTTTCTCTCTCACCTAAGGACTAGGGAAGGTTTCAAATACCTGGGGTATAATTCCCTGTGGTTTTGGAGCTTCTTTCTAGAAGATACCAGGGCTGAAGCAGGAGAGCCAAGTGAAGCCCTCTTCTATCGTTCTAGCCAGGGAGTAGCACTTTCTAGCCATTTTATGTGTGCATCTACGTAAGAGTGGACACTTCTCCCAGGTACACATGGTATTTGTAGTCATAAACTCAAGGGGAAGTGATGGGATAGTCTAACAGGCTGAGGCAGGGAGGAGGGCAATGTGGATTCCAGGCCTATCTACCCCATTGACTTGCTGGGGAATTTTTAGAATCATAGAATTTTAGAGTTGAAAGGAACTTGAAGATTTCTTTAACCTCTCTTTTCTTTTCCAGCTATTAACAAAAGAGAATAAAGGTATATCTACTCCCTGCCGAGTTCAAAGAAATACGGTGCAACCTATATAAAAACTGCCTGGGCTCCTTTAAATTTCGAGTGTGCTGAGGCCAAGACATTGGAGGGAAGTGGTCAAAATCAAATGTATTGAAAAGGGAGGAGGTCTAGTCTCTTTGCCACTTTTTTGAGTGGTGATCTTGGGCCAGTCATTTGTTTGTGCTCAGTTAATCCTGTTTGATAAGTAAAAATATGATATCTCCAGTTGACCTCAGAGAGATGTTATAGGGATAAAATAAGCTGTTTTAAAAATTGCTTTCGTGGCTGCACTATCTGCTCACATATGAGGTTCCAACTCAGAGCCTCATCTGGCATTAATAGGAAATAAACCTTGGTTTTCCACTCCTTCCTAATTGTGTGTTACTTTGGACAAGCCTCTTGGTCTCTCTGAACTCAATTTCCCCATTTGAACCCTGCTATCCTCCTAAAGAGGTTGTAAGAATCAAGTGAGATCCTGGATGAAAAAAGACTGTGAACATAGTTTCTGTTATCCAAATCAACAGAATTTTTACGCAGAAAAAACATAGCCAGTGATTCTCCCCACACAATGTCATTGAAGTTTACTCTTTTTAAAGGAACAAAACTATAAAAGAAATGTTTTAAAACCATTTTTGGATGGGACTCTTTCTGAAATGGATGATATACTTCTAAGCAAACTATGCTGAGCATGAAAAACCTCTGCAATTTGCAATGTTGAGTTTGCATCTATATGTACAAAGCACTTGCTTGGTGGAGGTGGGGACATCAAAAGCTTATTTCTCTCAAAAGTGTTTAAATCTGAGAGGAGAGGAGAGAATGGGGGTAAACTGCTGGCAGGCAGAAGGAAATTGCCAAGGTGGAGCCTGTTCAGAGCCCTACCTCCAGGTCCCAGGCAGCAGCATTGGTGCGAGGAGGCTCTTGAGTCTTGTCCCTGGCTCTGAATTAGAAGAGCGGGTCTTGCCTGATCAGTTATTGTGTTTTGACAGCACCAGGCCTTTGGTCTTATGAGTCTCTCAGGCAGTGGGCCCCAAACTAAATGGTTCTCTGCTGCTGTGCTTTTGTTGTTCATGTTTCCACCTGTAATTGTTGCTGTCTTCTCCCTGGTAGTCAATGGTCACTTCCTCCCTTCCCAAGTCAAAAATTGTTAAATATACATAACATAAATTTTATTTTTTTGATCACCTTTAAGTGTACAGTTCTGTAACTTTAAGTACATTCATGCTGTCGTATAGCCATCACCACCATTCATCTCCAGAACTTGTTTCATCTTCCCAAACTGAACCTTTGTACCCATTAAACACCAACTCCCCATTCTCCCTTCTCTCAGCCCCTGGCAACTGTCATTCAGCTTTCTGTCTCTATGAATTTGATTACTTTAGATATCTCATAAAACTGGAATCATATGGTATTTGTTCTTCTGTGTTGGTTTATTTCAGCATAGCATCATCAAGTCTCATGCATGTTGTAGCATGTGTTAGAATTTTCCTTATTTTTAGGGTTGAATAATACTCCATTGTATATATATATATATTACATTTTGCTTATCCATAAGCCATCATAGGACACTTAGGTTGCTTCCATCTTTTGGCTATTGTGAATAATACTGCTGTGAACATGAACGTACAAAAATGTGTTTGAGACACTGCTTTCAATTCTGTTGTGTGTATGCCTAAAAGTGGAATGCTGGATCATATTTTAATTTCTGAGGAAAACAGTCTACTCTTTTCTTTAGCAGTGATGCCATTTTACATTCCCACCAGCAATGCATGAGGGTTCCAATTTCTTCACATCCATGCTAGTACTTGTTATTTTCTGTGTGTCTTTTTTGTTTGTTTGCTTTTTGGGTGTTTGTGTGTGCATGTGCATGTGCTCATTTTTAGGTAGTAGCCATCCTAATGGGTGTGAAGTGGTATCTCATTGAAGTATTCACTTCTTGAGATCCCATCTGTTGGGCTCAAGCAGCAGTCCCTCTCATTTCTTGAACTTGTTTTAATTATGTCTAGAGAAAGAGTAGATGGGCTCAGAGTGAAGCTTGGTGGGTCCCTCAGAGAGGCAAATACAGGCGCTTGAGGTGGGGAGAGTCTGTGACATTTTTCTGGTCAGTCCGAATTTGGTTTCTAGCTATGTGGTCAATAGTTAGGATGGATGGATGGATGGATGGATGTCTCCTGTTAAGCAAAGCATTTCTGTGTTATTTTTATCTGGCTCCCAAAGATGTTAATGCTATCTTACTCTGAGCACCACTTCTTTTTAGCTCCCTTTTGCATGTGAGAGATGCAGGACTGTGGTTCAAGTGAAGAATGTAGGGCTCAATGAAAGGTATGGAGATGGAGTGTTATAGTGACATGGTAACATGGTGCTTGTCTGCTGTTTGAGGCCAGGTGCTTCTCTCCAAGCTCTTGGGGACAAGATCTCTCTGCTTTCTGAGCCCACAAGGAAGGGGGACCGAGTACAATGTGCTCCCATACCTCTGACCAGCCCCAGGCCCTCAACTTCTGCATCTATTGCCCTTGGAAAGAGAAACCTATAAGGAAAAGGTCTGGAGCACCTTCTTGCTGCAGGGTAAGGGGTGGGGACAGTGGGGAACAGGGTGGCCTCATTTGTACCTGTCTCCTCTGGGAGGCTGGCACCAGAGCCCAAGCCTAGGCAGCTAACTGGTCCCTAAGTAGCCTGCATCCTAGAGTCAAGCCTGGATGGAGTTTTGTGGGTTTTAGGGCTTGAAGAGCTGCAATAACAACAGCTGGGTGTTTACCATGTGCTGGGAACATGGGAACACGGGAACATCACTGTGCAGTATTTCGGTCAATCCTCACAACTATTATCACCTTTTTACAGATGAAGAAATCAGACCTCAGAAAGTTAACATCACCTGCCTACGGTCACAGCTGTAAACAACAGAGCCAGGACTGGAACCCAAGTGGTCTGATTTCAGAGCCCAGGCTTTTGGCCACTGTAGTTTGTTTTCACTGAAATTAAAATGTTTTTTAAAATAAGTTTGTTATTGAGTACCTCCAGGCAATATGCTAGATCCATTCAGACGATCATCTGATTTGATTCTTCCCATTTTGTCTATGGGGACATTTTTTACTCATTTTACATTTGGGAAAGCTGATGGTCAGGAAAGTAAATTGATTGCTGGTAGTCATGGAACTCAGCTTAAGTACTTTGACTCAATTCCAGTGCTCATTCCATTGTGCTGTGAGTCTCTCCTCCAACCCCCATAAAATGAATCTAGGAGGTCAGCTGTGAAGTCTGCAGAGCTTCAAGGACAATGACCACTCTGCTCCCCTCCTATTTCTGTCACCTCCTTTAATTTTCCAGCAGCTAGATCCCATCCTGTACACTTAGCCACATATGCCTGGCACATAGTAGGTGCTCAATAAATATTTATTGAATGTTGTTTGAAGGCTGAGTTTACTAGGAGCAGTAGAATCTAAACTAAGATTGTGTTCCTAAAGAGAAACAAGTAGAATACAAGCATTGTTGTTCCTCCTCCTTCTCCCAGAAGGACCCTCCTCTTTCCAACTCCCAGATGCCAGGGACTTGAAAAGAATGCTCTGGCTCTGCAGACTGAATTACTCCCAAATTCCCAAGGGAAAAGAAGCGACAGCGTCCCATTAGTGAAGTGCTTACAGGATCAGGTGTCATTCTTCGTAATTAATAAGACTAACGGTCCATCCATTGCTCTGCTCAGCATTTTACAGTTTTCAAAGTGCTTTCTCAAGTGTAATGTATCATATGATCGCCACAGGGCAGGAATCATTTTTCCTGGTTTATGGATGAGGATACTGAGATTTAGTAAGGGTGTAAAGCTGCTCAAGATTTTTGACAAAGAAGTGATAGAGTAGTGAGAAAGTCTCAGGTCAGAGCCTCAGTTTCCATCACTGTAAAATGGTGGCAAGGGTAGTGTAGTCAAGGATTATTAGTTTATGGGATCCTGTGTGTAAAGTGATCAGCAAGATGCTCACATACAGCAGATGCTTAGCAAATGATTGCAGTAGGTTGTTAATGACAATAAGCAAGGCCAAATTCAGTGTTCCCTTAGGGATTTGTATTCTACTGACGCCTGTTCAGCTTAGAGTGTTGGGAGGAGCAGAGTGTACCCACCCCTATCCGGGAAATCAGGTTTTGGCCACTCTCTGGCCCTTTCCCTGGAGTCAGAGTATATAGAAAACGCTGGCTATGCATTTATTTTGATTTGCAATATCTGAGATCTTTCAAAGAGGGTCTTTATAAGATATAGCTTTCTTTTGGTAGAAGATAATTATGACAGTTATGACAAATATTTTACTCATGTAGCAACTATTTGCATTTTATTATCTCAGCTCCTCCAGCTCATTAGCCTCGGGCAGATAGTTCTGGATTTGGGGGGTGGGGAAAGGGCTCACTTTCCTTATGTGTAAAATGGAGATAATAGTACCTACTCCATGGGGTTGTCATGAGAATTAAATGAGTTAATGAACATAAAGTCCTTAAATGGTGCCTGGAACATATTAAAATCCCCAATAAATGGTAGTTATTTTTTACTATTTCACCATGCTTGTCACTATATTTACACTAGCTGTCTCCAAACTGTCCCTCCCCCTCCCCCAAGTTGTGAAGCAAGGCCAATGAAGTTTATATACAAAACCTAATTTCCATTGAATATATTAGTACTGACTGGTTATCTATTGTTCTTGTCATTACAATCATTCATTCAGGAAAGCAAATTGGAAACAAGTTGCCCAAGAATGGTGTTTATATAGAGATAGCCTTGAATTCAACTTCATTTAAAAAAAAAAAGAATCATTCACAAAAACTTAAGAACTTCAACTCTTGTTAGTAACAAATCCCTTGCAACACTTCCACACTCTTGCTTATTCCAACTAGTGGCTACTTTTCTGGGCTACCTCTATAGATGCAAATATTACTTGCCTGGTAGGTCAAGGCTCTGGCCCATCTTCAGCTTGTCAGACATCTCTGGATCTGCTGGGATCCTTTCCTAGAGCCTTCTATATTTCTCTGATACACTTTGTCAATTGCAAACACCTCCTCCATGAACTTCCAAGAAACTGGCGATAAACATCAACACTTAACAAACAGGCCCCTGTAACTAGAATTAAAAAAATTACTTTATAATTATTAGATACTGCTATTTATTGAGTCGCTATTGTGTGGCAGGCTGTGTGTGCAGTGGGTACTTCATACACATCTCATCTAATCCTCTTAGTAATTCACTGAGGGTGAGATGAGCCTCGTTTAAGGGGAGAGGCCCAGTGATATCTCCTATTATGTGCATTATAACACTGTGAGAAACGGAAGGTTTTGGATTCTAGACCACTGTTTTTCATTCTTACCCTGGGTTCCTTCCATGTAATATCTACCTCACTGTCAATTTCAATTTAAGGGCTCATTGGGCTCTAAACAGGTAGAGCTGGTTTACTGACGTCATTGTCACTCATGACTAGCAAATAGTCCACTTCTGCCAGTTCTCACACTGCACATCTTGAATGTGCCAGGAAGTGCACTTGGTGACAACCTTCATGGATTTGTCCCTTCTTCCACCTCTCCCCACTCCTGCGCTGTATCTGGGAACCAGACCACATTGTTCTCTGTAAAATGGGATATTGCATGATATTGATTATTAACTTAGATAATGCACTCTTTCCCCAAAATAGACGGTCATTTGACTGACCAGTTCATTTCCCCAGCTCTCACAGCAGCTCCATCATCACTGAAATTTCTATCATTTATTAATTTTCTATTACATATTTGTTAGGCACCCTAGTAGGTGTTGGACTTCATTGCTTTTAGTTTTCACATCAGCCCTGTAAGTTAGACATAATTACTTCCACTTTATAGATGAGGAAACTGAGGCTCAGAGAGGTTAAAACATTTGTCCATGAAAGCAGATGAACTGTTGTTCGAGTCCTGGTAGTTGTATCTCAGGGCCTGTTCCTTAACCACCATGGGAAACTAAATATCTACTGCATTTGCCTTTCACTGGGCACTGTGCTGCACGCAGGGCACATCATGGAGAGGCCAGTCCTTTCCTCAAGGAGATTACACTATGATGAATACTGGAGCTTCTGTGATTTCTTTTGATTTTTTCCAAACACACTTCCACCTGAGCATCTCCAGTGGGCAGATCCATGACACAGAGCCGAGGTCCAGGGTGAGCTAAGGAGGCAGTCCTGGGAGCTAGGGATGCTCTGAATGCCGTGTTTACATCCCAGGCCTACTTCTTTGGTTGCTGATGGTTCTTCTTCCCTCTGTGCTCTCACACCAGGTTCACAGAGCCCAGAGCTCCTTGTGGTCTGGCCCAATTTGAGGTTCTTATTTATGGCCCGGTCCAGGCTGGCTGCTGAGAAGAAGAGGGCCTTATTTGGCTGGAAGTCTATTGTTATTCTGGCTTTTATAAGACCCCAAATGAAACTATAAAACCTCCACATCTGTATGCACTGTTATTTGGGCCTTGTCCCTGGGGAGCAGGATGGGCTGGTTTTTGGAGTCAATAGGCTGAAGGAAAGCTTCATCAGGCCTTTTGATCTGCAGCCGACCCTTCCTGTTTGAAGCTTAGTCTAGCTCTGTCCTTCCGTGACACATACCCCATGGAAGATCTAGGGACTGGATGCCTGGTGAAATAGTAAAAAATAACTACCATTTATTGTTGACTGTCAAACACTTTTCCTGCAGTCCTGGACAGAAAGGCTCAGCCCACTACTTCTGAGAGCACCACTCATTTCTTGGGCATCTGTCTATGCCAGGGGCCCTGGGCCAGAGGAAGTATCCAAGGAGAGACGTCAGCCTATAGACCCTGTTCTTCCTGAATGCAGCCACCACCCGGTGCTAGTTTGAGTATGGATGGATGGACCCCGTTTTTAGGCTGGATCTGGAGCCTTAGTTTTAGAGGTAAAATGATCACTTTTCAAAAACTGTGAGGTTGGCAATCTTTTTTTTTTAAAAAAATATTTTTATTGATTTTTTTTTTACAGAGAGGAAGGGAGAGGGAGAGAGAGTTAGAAACATCAATGAGAGAGAAACATCAATCAGCTGGCTCCTGCACACCCCCCACTGGAGATGTGCCTGCAACCAAAGTACATGTCCTTGACTGGAATCGAACCTGGGATCCCTGAGTCCGTAGGCCGACACTCTATCCACTGAGCCAAACCGGTTAGGACGAGGGTGGCAATCTTGCTCAGAACCCACCCTTATCATTTAGGGCACTGTTAGGCAAACTCATTAGTCAACAGAGCCAAATATCAACAGTACAACGATTGAAATTTCTTAAACTTCTTCTAATGCCACTTCTGCAAAATAGACTCGCCTAGGCTGTGGTATTTTGTGGAAGACCACACTCAAGGGGCCAAAGAGCCACAGGTGGCTCGCGAGCTGTAGTTTGCCATCCATGGATTAAGGGGAAGGGAACTGGCAATTTTAAGGACTTCAGCTAAAGGAACTGATTCAGAGAGGTCAATCTTCTGGTCAGGCTGTTGGTCTGCCCTGCAAAGTCAGAGGTAGAGCTGGTATTAGACCCAGGAAATCTGACTCCAGTTCCTGTCCCCTTTCTACTACATCCTGCCTCATTCCTGCAAACATGTGTGCAAATGTTATACATGTGTGGCTCCCCATCTGTCTGGGGGGAAGAAGCAGAGACAAAAGTGTGAAACCATTTCAAGCAGACAATGTACAGACTGTTTAGAAAGAGTTAAGGTGGGATAGGATAGGTATTGCGGGTAAGTGAGGAGAGTTTGGAGGGTAAGGCTGGAGAGATAAGCAAGTAATATGATTTTCTTTATTGTAAAAGTAATATGTGTTCATGTAAAAAATGTGAACAATACCAGAAGGCCAAAAGAAGAAAATCGTTGTACTCCCACCACCTAGAAAGAGTCTCCATTCCCCAATTGGTGTTTATCTTTCTAGCCTTTCTTTTCTTTTTCTTTTTTCTTTTAGGCAATAGAGTTGAATTAGCTGTATACACCAAGGTAGGGAAGGTCTTGAGAATAAATGGGCCCATTTAGGTCAAAGAGAGCCTCTGATGGTCACTGCAGATGAATGATGTTGTTTGGAAAGAGGCATCCAACATCTGTGAGCAGCAAGGACTAGAGCCTGTGAGAAACCAGGGACTCCAGCACCCAGACTGGAGACTCATATTTCATCGTCCACTACCAAGTGTCTCAGGTTTTCTCTTCTCTGCTATTGTCTAGGGGTTTAAGGGGAAAAATTTCTCCTGATTTGTCTTAGAAGCTTGCTTCCTTACCCACTATCTTGCAGATTCCCCTTCTTCCCCATTTACCTCCTGTATTCTTAAATGGTGTTCTTCTCTGGAGCCGGGGACACATAGCCAGTTTTGCCACACCACAAGCTATGCTGCTGCGTGAGGTCATTTCAGGGGAGAAACTATATATAGCAGAAGACTAGCATCAGGACAGTTCCATATTGTTCATCGACCTTCCGCCGATGCAGCCAGAGTCACCTCGGACTCCACGCCCAATGGTGGGCACTGCATTGTGTCTTCAGTGTCCTTTCTGTGTTCCCCAGCCAGAGCTTACCCACACAGGACCAGGGTTCTGGCCCTGCCCAGGCGAGCCTTTAAAGGAGTAGCTTCAGGAGAGAGGCAGTGTGGGGAGTCAGGCGGCCAGAATTCTCTCCAGCTTTACCACTTGACACCAGTATGTGTGGCACCCATGATTCCCTGAATGCTTCCTCATCTGAATGATGGGGTTGGTCTGGAGCAGGAATTTTATACTATGTTCTTTTAATTTAAATATTAAAAAAATTGATTTCAGAGAGAGGAAGGGTGAGGGAGAGAAGGATAGAAACATTAATAATGAGAGAGAATTATTGATCAGCTGCTTCCTGTATGCCCCCTACTGGGGATTGAGCCCACAACCAGGAATTGAACCATGACTTCCTGGTTCCTGGGTCAACATTTAACCTCTAAGCCACACTGGCTGGGCTATACTATTTTTTTTTTAAATGTATTTTATTGATTTTTTACAGAGAGGAAGGGAGGAGGATAGAGAGTCAGAAATATCGATGAAAGAGAGCCGCCTCCTGAACGCCCCCCACTGGGGATGTGCCCCAAACCAGGATACATGCCTCTGACTGGAATCGAACCCAGGACCCTCCAGTCCGCAGGCCAACGCTCTATCCACTGAGCCAAACCGGTTTCAGCTACACTATTTTTTTAAGCCACTAGAATCCCTTCATATGCAAGCTTACAAGGTAGCTTGATATATACAACCAAGTGGGTACTGTACTGGTTAATGCCAGGGAGATGGGGGCCAGAAGAGGTTCCCTGAAGTCTTGGGGTCCTGATTGGAAATCACTAGGCAAGACCACCCTCTGAGGTTTCTTCCAGCTTTAGGCTTCACGGGTCTGGCCTTGTGATGGCCTCTGGAATCAATAACCCACCAGCCGTGTTACAAGCTTTGTGACCTCTGGAGACTTTGATGGTCATTTGGGTAGACGGGGAGTAGCAGGGGAGTAGCCTAGGACAGAGATCTTGGGGCAGAGTTCTTCGTAGTGAGGGTAGTTGGGGGAGGAGGGGAGTTGCACAGAGTTTGCAGATCCAGTTTGACTTGTAGCCTGCACTGCCATGGGCTGTTTTTTCTGGCCTGCTCACACCTGCTTTTCCTTTTAGTGCTGTTTTTTTCCATAAAAGAGATGAAAATGAGGATAAAGTGCATTTTAGGCAAAGAAAGTACATTTATGTTAAGTTGCCCGGGGCTGAGTTATACACTTTATATGTGGGATTTTGTAGAGCACAGTGGTGCTTTTGGCAGAAATCAGAAAGCCAAAATCCAGGGCCAGTTTCCTTCATTCAGCAAGTTTGTTTGTCGGGCCCCTGTTTTGTATTCCTGGAGGAGCACAAGGGAGATCCCAGTGTATTAAGACATCTTGATTATGAGTAACAAACCAACTGAACCTAGCTTAAGCAAAAAAGGTGATTTGTTAGAGGGTTCCAGGACCCCACAACAGGATTGATTGGAAAAGTCTTGTTAGATTCTCCCCTTTGTCTCTTGTCTCTGCAGCGTGGCTTCCTCCTTCCTCAACCCACAAGGCCCCAAGTGTTTCTGCTGCACTCCAACCACACTCAGAGGGACTCAGCTCTCTAGTCCAAAGTCCAGATTCCCAGGGGAGCGAGTTCCATTAGCCCAGCTTAGGTCATCACGTCTCTACCCTTGGTCCACTCCACCCCGATTGGGATGGGGTCACATGAACAAAACATGCCTGGCAGTAGCCACTCCTGACTCTGTGTGGATTAGGGGCAGCTTTAGAAGAGAACTTGTGAGCAGCACAGGCAGCCCCAAAGCTGCCTGCTCCTCCAGCCTTAAATGAGGAGCTCTTCCCGTGGAGGACACCAGGTGGTATGGAAACCTTACTGGCCATACACGGGAGACAGGAAAAGAAGGGGCACTTGGCAGAGCTGCTTGTTGCCTGGTACACAGCTCTTCCGTTTGGGGCTGTCAGACAGAGGGCACAGGGCTCCCCGAGCTGGTGTCTACAACATTCCACACAGAGAAGAGGACTCTCTAGGTGGGCTCAGGGAAGGAGTGCTTATTGGCAGGAGGTTGGCGAGGCCTCATGGGAGCTGAGGCTGGACAGCAGTCAGGAATGGAGGCAGCTCTGTCTTGTGGGGGCTGATGGCCTCTCTGCTTTAATCTGAACATCTACCTTGGCTTCCCTCTCTGTAGGCGCAGTCTTCTCCTCTAATTGCTTTGTTCATGTCTGAGCACACCAATGCCAAGTTCTGGAAGCCAGTAGTTTGGCTTTTCTATTTTCTAGGTCATGAGACCAACCAGGTACAGGTAGCTAGGGGTGTGTGTGTGTGTGTGTGTGTGTGTGTGTGTGTGTGTGTGTGTGTATGTGGCAGGGGTGGAGGAGGGGGGGCGCCTGATCATGTAGGATGTGAAGCTTGGGGCAGGACAGGCATTAAGAAACAGTCTCCTCGCTCTGACTGGTTTGGCTCAGTGGATAGAGCATCAGCCTGCAGACTGAAGTGTCCCAGGTTCGATTCCAGTAGGGGATGTGCAAGAGGCAGCTGATGGAAGTTTCTAACTCTCTATCCCTCTCCCTTCCTCTCTGTAAAAAAATCAATAAAAATATATTTAAAAAAAAAGAAACAGTCTCCTCATATGTTCTACAGTCAGGCGATGCTTGTGGATGAGGGAGAGTGGAGCCTTGAAGGATGAATAGAGGAGGGGCTCAGGAAGTGGACCAGTATGAGCTAAAGCAGGGGTGCAGGGAGAGGTCAGGGGCAGGCGTGTGCACCTTCAGGAGTGAGCAGTAAGTTCCCAATAGCTAAGTTGTAGGGAGGGGTGTGGAGGTGATGGGGGGCCACTAGGAACATTTGACCAGGGGGATGTGAGGATGAGAGGGTACTGCTGGACTCAAAGATGAAAATGATGGTTAGGGAAGGGACAGGGCAGGACAGAAGACAGGGAGGCCACTAGGAGGCCAGCAGTATTCAGGCAGGAGGGAAAAGTCTGTTTTGACACATCCAGAGTGCAAGTGCAAGAGGTGTGGAAGCCCCTTGGAAGAAAGAGTCCACAGGATTGGGTGACAGGTTGGCCAAAGCAGAGGGAGGGCTACAGACATGGCAGGCGAGGGCCGGCAAGCTCTTCGAAGAGAGAGAGAGCCTCCAGAGCAGTGAGGCTGCTAGAGTGCTTGCCACGGTTCTCAGTTGGGAGAACAGTGTACATTTAGAGCAGAAGGGAAGTTCTGGGGCAGAGGAAGAGACTGCTGGAGCATGGCTCATGGGCCCACCAGCTCCACTTCTCAGGAACTATGACCCTGCTCCAGTCATCTCAGCTTCCTCATCTTCAAAATGGGAACAATATCTGCCCAGTTCCCTCCTGAAGGTGTGAGGAAGTTCAAAGGTTATGTACATGACAATGCTTTGTACACAGGAAAGGCTTGTGCAGATTGCAAGCAGTCCTGTTACTGTTGCTGCCTGTGTGACAACCTGCATGGTGACCCCTCTGTGGGGTCAGGGAGCCTTGCTTCCTAGACCTGCCACAATGTGACCCATGCCGGCCTCACGCTGGCTCTGAGCAGCCAGTCCAGTCTTCCAGGTGGGTGATATTGCTGCTGACTCCATGTTCCCTAGGGTTATGTCAATAACAACGCCTGTCTGGAACTTGAATCTGGGGGCGTCTGAATGACTGATTAGGTCTAGGATTAGGAAATCCCTGCCTCTAATTTCCAGCATTCCTCCGAGGGATGCTGTGTGTGGGCAGAGCCCAGTAGGCAGGACTCAGGCTGAGCTCTCATCTAAGAGGAAGAAAAGAACAGTTGGGGAAGGGGTAACTGTGGGCAGTTTAGCCCACGTACATTTTAGGGTGGACTAGGAAGGTGATTTCTACTTCACAAGGGCCTCATTGGCCTGTTCTCCACAGAGAAAAGCATGGAGCACTTGTTTTCAAAGTTTCCAGGAAAGGGGGAAATGGTGAAACCTGCAGACTGTTTTGCTGCCAGCCTAGAAGAGAACTCAGATGGACACAGTAGATGGTGGCAGTGATAAGAATACTGGTGAAATCCTGGGGCTTGTGAGGTCCAAGGAATAGAGAGGGCTTGAGGAGGGACCAAG
Source organism: Lasiurus borealis (assembly GCA_004026805.1). Taxonomy (NCBI): domain Eukaryota; kingdom Metazoa; phylum Chordata; class Mammalia; order Chiroptera; family Vespertilionidae; genus Lasiurus; species Lasiurus borealis. The sequence continues at coordinate 18,547 of PVJN01006962.1, forward strand.
GTCAACAGCAGGAGAGTCTATGGCCCTTCTTCTCACCTTCCTGACCTTTCTCCATCTAGGAGTGCCCAGTAGCTTGGTTCTTTCTCCCTAGCTCCCCTTCCTAAGGATATGGCCCAGCTTTCCCCTGCTGCCCATACCTTGTTCTCCCTGACTTCCCTGTTGCTCACCTGCAGCCTCCTCTCTCCTGAAAGGCCCGCTTCCTGTGCCCACAAAATCTTTGGATCTTTCCCCCCATGCTTCCTCTTCCTTCTCTTACAGCCCCTTTGGCCTCTTTTGGAGTAGCCTGCTCCTCATACCCCAAGCAACATTTTGTATTCTCCTGGCAGCTCGTTTCCAAACTCAGGCCCCGTGGAGTATTACTTTTCCTAAACACAGCAGCTGTGCATTTCACTGGCCTGCCCAGCTGTTCCTGTCCTCCGTCACAGAGGTCATGTCATTTGTGACAATAAATAGGAAATGAGAATGATGTCAGGTGCCTCTGGGCTGCCCATCGAGCCGCCTGCTTTTCTACTAGAAAACAATAATAGTAATAAAAATAATAAAACTAACACTTATAAATACTTTCTGTGTTCACTTATTTTCTAGATGCTGTGCTAAACATTTTACATTAATAACCCTGTGAGGCAAGCTGTATTATTGTTCTCACAATTGAGGGAAACTGAGTCTCAGAGAGGTTACTAGTATGTAATTTATCTGACATCTCCAGTGGTTAAGGGGCAGAACAAGACTAGAGCTCATGTGGGTCCGACTCCCATCCCCTTCTCCTAACCATGGCAATGCATCTGCCTCTAATGGAAGAGGAGCGTTGTGGCCCAGTATTCTACCCCCCAGTTGCCTGTTGCAACTAGTACCTGATCTAGATAAGAAACCCTTGTGGTGTTCTTCTCAGAACTGTGTTTTGTTTCTTTTTTTCTCTCCAAACAATGAGAAGACCTTTGGATGCTAGTCTCTTTGCTATGGACTCTCCCATATCAGTGTCTCATTTTACAGCTAGGAAAAATGTCCTCCTAGTCTTAAGAACTTAATTGGTCATTATCCCGACGAAGGAGCTTCAGAACTAGAAATAATAGCCTCATCTCTTGGCTTTTTATCTGATGCTCTTCTCACTTAGATCATGTCATTCTGTGCTGAGTGCTGGAAATATGCCCCAGTGTGCCTCTTCTACACACTCTGCATTGACTTAGAACATTGCTGCTTTTTGGAATAGGCCCTTTGTGTTGTTCTCTCTCATCTGTGAATGGTGATTATCAAGGGGAGAATGAAAGAATATAAAAAATCTCTGGGGATTGGGCATATATGAAGTTGATAAAGTATACGTATTTAGTATTATAATCACATTTTAGGTTTGAAATATATATATTATATATATGTATATTGATTTCAGAGAGGAAGGAAAAGGAAAAGAGAGATAGTAACATCAATGAAGAAAGAGAATTTTTGATTGGCTGCCTCTTGCATGCCCTCCAATGGGGTAGAGCCTGCAATCTGAGCATGTATGTGCCCTGACCGGGAATTGAACTGTGACCTCCTGGTTCATAGGTTGACGCTCAACCACTGAGCCACGCAGGCCACGCTATATTGTGTTTTTTTTTTTTTTATGTAAACCACGGAAAGTGGGGTTTAACAAAAATATTGCCTGATGTTACAGCAATTCTCAGGTGGGGTCTGGTGCAGTTTTGGGTGGGGATGTGTATGTGAAGTCTGTTTATCAAAAGGGAGTATGTGTTTCAGGCTGCGAAATGGTCTTTTAACAGGAGATCATAGTGTATCCTGTGTCTTCTCAGGTATTGGCCAGGCCAGTGGTCACAAGAATGATGCACATTGTGTGGCAGCATCTTGCCTGCCTTGTCTCAGTTGGACCAAACCTTCTTGAGGTAGCCTACCTGATGGCTTTGCCACCTACTTCCTGAAGGCAATACCTATTGTAGAGGCCCATTCCTGGAGTTCAAGGCTAATCTGAAGCATATCTCTCTATATAAAAATCTAAGCGACCATTAGGACCCTGACTGGATGAATTGCTGGTTGCTATGATGCACACTGACACCAGGGGGGAAGATGCTTAATGCAGGAGCTGCCCCCTGGTGGTCTGTATGCTCCCACAGCCAACCTCCTGCGGTCCCTCCCCCTAGACTGGACGAGATGACCCCAATCTCTGGCCAGGCCAAGGAACCCCATCAGTGCAGGTTCGTGCACCGGGCCTCTTTACTTCCATAAAAGCTCAGACATGCATTGGCTCTGTGCATGCACCTGAACACACAGATATTCCCTGCCCTCATGTTGCTCACAGAGTAGTGGGAAACAAATTTTGCTCAAATAATAAACGTGTAATGCATGCTACAAAGGAAAGAAGATGGTGTTGGGAGAGAATTATGGGATAGGGGAATGAGTTATTTGGGAATGGAGGACCAAGAAGACTTTCCTGAAAAAGATACCTAAGCTGACATGTGAAGGCTGAGACTGAGGTAACCATGCTTGTCTTATAAGGCCCCATCCCTTGCCAGGTCTACTTGCTGGCCCAAGAGACACCTTTAGGTGAATTAGGAAAAATATGCCTACTCTGGGAAAAGGCAGCCCTGCCAGGGCCCACTGCTGGTAAATGAGCACGAACTAGGTTTCAGCCTCTGCTGGCCCCTGGTCCTGGCAGTCATGTGTTGGATACAACCCTGGGGTAGGGGCCCTTGTCCAAGCTGAGTAGAAGGAATGCATGAGTGAAGGCTCTTGGGCAGCAAAGAACATGATGCCTGCCAAAAAGGGAAAGAAGCCATTGGAAGAAGTAAGTGGCCACCTCATATTTTTACTTCCTAATGAGGAGGTGTTTTCCCTTTCAAGGAGAAGAAGGAGAAGGGAGGCCAAGTCTAGAGCACTGTCTAGAGCAGTGGTTCTCAACCTTCCTAATGCCGCGATGCTTTATTACAGTTCCTCATGTTGTGGTGACCCCCAACCATAAAATTATTTTCATAACTGTAATTTTGCTACTGTTATGAATCGTAATGTAAATATCTATGTTTTCCGATGGTCTTAGGTGACCCTGCTAGCTGTTCTCAAACTGTGGGTCACAACATGAGGAACTATATTAAAGCATCTCGGCATTAGGAAGGTTGAGAACCACTGTTCTAGAGCTATTAGGCTGGCCAGCAAGCACTCAGTCAGAGGCTGCTTCCATGGAGCTGTGGTTGATGAACCTCTTGCCATAGCAGATGTTCCTTGTACAGTGTCCTTGAAAGAGAGAAAGACCATTAGGAGGCAGTTCTGGGAAAGCTGAGCATGAGACAGAGGCCCAGGGCTGTCTACTCAGACTCCCTGGATAAGTACTTCCTTTGTGCTGAGTTCTGTAGTAATCTTGTTAATTTGGAATATCATGGACCTTTAACCTTTTTCTTTGTCTTCTCACCTGGAACACACTTCATTTCACAGGTGGGGATGATGGCCTCACATGCAAATGATGGCTGGTAAAGATGCTGGTGGGTGGAGAGCTCTGCTCACCTTAGGGAAGTTAGTAACAGGGCATGCCTGAGGATATGGCATTCTGAATTCAGGTCTAGGTGCTTGGACTCACTTGGACCATTAATTTATGGAGTAGACTAAACTCTAAGCTTTTGGAGGGAGAGGTCATATCTAGTTGACTCGTGAGTCTGTAGTGCTTTTCATGATGCCTGGCTCATTGGAAGTGCCACATATGATTTGGAGATGGAATAATCCTCTCCAGCATCTCTTCAGGAAGATTACCTGACTCTTTGCCCAACGCCTTCCTTTGTGCCACAGTTGCCTAGTGACAGAGCAACCAAAGGTGTTTGGGGTAGCTTGAAATCTTGTCTTGAGGAACTGAGACTGCTTAGCAAGAAAATGCAAAGGCGCAGGAAGATCAGGAAGGTCATCTTTAAATCCTGAAAGAACTGTTATTGTATTATTATCACTGTTTATTGAACCCTTTCAATATGTGCCAGGCACTGTGCCCAAAGTTTCACATACATGATCTCATTTAATCCTCACAATAATTCAAACAAGAGCATATTAATCATCTCTACTTAATCAGGGATGGAACTGGGGCTTAGATTAGATGATCCATTCAGGATCACCCATCTGTGATTTGAAACAGATCTCTGACTTCCAAGCTCCTAATTGTTAAGAAATTTTAACCTCCACACAGAGCTGCCTGGAGATTTTGTGATACTGTTTCAGAAGATGGAGCTGGCACTTGTGGGCAGAAGCTCCAGGAAGGTAGTTTTCTGTTCCCCATAAGGGCATTCTCTTCCTAAAAAAGAGCAATCTGAAATTAGAAGGGGCTGCCCTCTGAGAGCCCAGCTTCCCCTGCAGGACCTCCTGCCTCCAGTGGGATCTAGTTCAGCAAAAGTTGAAGCTCTCCTACACTAGTCTGGTAGGGGATTTTTTCTGAATCGAGCTGTGTGGGCCACTCTAACCCTGGCACAAGCAACAGTATCCAGACTTTCTGGATCACCCCAGCCCATATCTTTGGGTTCAATTTTCTTGTTCTTTCTGAAGCCCCAACTGCAGGACTGGGCCCAGCTTTCCTCCAACAGGATCTGGGCAGCAGTGTGTGCCTGACCCACTTTGGGATGGAGCTTACAACTACCTGGCCAACTCTCAGGACCTTGCTATAGAGGATGGCTCTCAGATAAGCTTCAAGGGAGGGCAGACTGGATGGGCATACCTATTTTGGGCTCCATGAGGCTACAGATGTTTGTATGATTGCATTGATTGTCCTTTGACTTTTGCTTTGCCTCATTGATTTTCTATGGCCATATGGCTGGTTCCAGAGCACAGAGATGTGTGATGTAGAGCCACTGTCACAACATCAAGTGAGGTGATGTAGGTGGGAACCCTTTTGTGATTTACAGAAGGCTGTAGGAGCAGGTGACAACTGATTGGAATTGAGCCCTGTAAGACAGATGAAACCACTTCTTCAACTCCAGAGTGTTATGGCAGGACATGATAGTTGGAAAAGCCCAAACCGTGATGTTGTCTAACTGCCCACCCAGGGTGGAGTTGCTCCACTTGGCACTCTTGCTGAGCCAGGTCAGTCAGGCTTTCCTTGAGCAAGGCTAGCTTTTGACAGCTCTAATGAGCAGAAACTCTTGTTTTACATTGGCCTGGCCCTCTACAGAGTGTGTTCCTGTACTCTGCCCCTCACGGTGACCTGGTGCAGGGATGGGGATCTGCACTCAGCTTGGATGAGCCTGGCCAGGCCTTCTTTGTATCTCCACTGGCTGGTTCCACATGATCAGGACTGTTTTCCTTTGGTGAACTTTTCCTTTTCCCACTCCTGAGAATTGAATTGGTGTGAGTATTGATGACCTTAGAGCCTGGTGAGGGTAAAGAGAGGGCATGAGCTTACCCAGGTCATCCCAAATGTGTGACCAGGCAGAAAAGACCATCCCAGAGATGCTCAATCTTGTCCTTTGCTGCTCAAGTATATTCCGCCTACTCCTGACCACTGGCATGTTTTATGGGCAAGATTCTGAGTCTTTTCTAAAAAACAAAGTCAAAGCTTTTGGCTTTCTTCCTCTTTAGAGTGTACCTGGATGGTGGGGCGATGGTGGGGATGGACATGTAGGAACCATATGGTGCCAGGGATAGGACATAGCAACTGGGAGGAAGGATCTGGAGGGGGGCCAGGGTATGATGGCTGAGCACCTGGGAGAAGGGCCACCATTGCTGGGGGCTGGGACCATCCTGATGACTCCCTACTGTTTCTCCTTTAGAGGTTTTTCACCTCTTGTCTCTTCTTTTTCTGATTTTCTCAGTTTTTTCTTCTTGCAAGGCACCCATGAGCTATTTTGCCTTCCACATCTTTAGTATTTTCTCTACCCTTCTGGAGCTCCCCAGATCTCAAGATTTAGCATCCTTGACACATCATATTTCTTTGTAACATCTCCTCAGGGCTCTACAGCCATGCCTGCTACTTCAGAGCAACTCCTGTCTGCACCTGGAGTTTTAACATCAGCACTTCAACCAGACTTTCTGGAAGCCTGCCTACTAGCCTGCCTAGAACATTTAATTGGCTCTTGCAGGAGGTGACATCTTATTCCACGGAGACGTTTCATGAAAGTGCCTTAATCCTGAAGGACAGGCCCTGTGGCAGAAATTTTATGTATCATGGCAGGCCAACAAGGAGGATATTTGGGAAAAACAGATAAACATGGGCATTTGTAGAGTACCTTCCGGCCAGATCATACCACAGTTTCTCCTTACAGTGGCCCTATGAGGTAGCACCATTATTTCTGTTTTATGGATTTGAGAACTCAAGCTTGCTTGAGGTCACAAGGCCAGTTAATGGGTGGGATCAGAATGTGAATTCTTTTCTGCTTAGCTCCAGAAAATGAGCTCCTTGCTCTCGTCTGTGTGGCCTCCCTGCAGGGTCCCTGTCTTCTTTTTTAAATCCTTACCCAAGGATATTTTTTTCCATTGAGTGGAGGAGAGGAAGGAATGGGAGAGAGAAAGAGAAACATCAATGTGAGAGACACATTGATTGGTTGCCTCAATTGGTTGCCTCCCACATATATCCCGACCAGGGATAGGGATCAAGCCTACAACCAAGGTACATGCCCTCGACTAGGAAATTGAATCTGCAACCCTTTGGACCTCTGCCCAGTACTCCAACCACTGAGCAAAACGGGCCAGGGTGGTCCCTGTTTCAAGGGAAGCAGTGGCCATCCTCTGTCTTTGTACCTTCTGGTTGGATATGACTTGGTAGGCACCAAAGCTCAGAGTTGAGAGATCCAGAGTGGAATGAAGGAGAGGTGGTGCCAGAAATAACAGACCCAGAGTTGCAGCAGGAGTGTTATCTCTGGAGTCCTAAGGCTGAAGACTCAGCCTCCCTGGTTCCTGGTTCCTCTATAGGAGATGATGTCGATGAGATTGGGCCTACCATCTCTAGGGCCAACTTCTTTCCTATTTCTCTTGTTCTCTCCTCTAGCCCCCATGATAGCCAGCAGGCTGAGTGTGAGGAGAATCTTAGATAGGCTAGAAAAAATATTTGTGTGCATTTGATTTTATATTCCCTTACCCTTTCTTACCAGCAGGATTCAGGTTTTTATTTTATTTATTTATTAGGGAGATAGAGAGAAAGATAGAAACATCAATGATGAGAGAGACTCATTGATCAGCTGCCTCCTGCACATGTGCCCTGGATCAGAATCGAACCTGGGACCCTTCAGTCCTCAAGCTGATCCTCTATCCACTGAGCCAAACCAGCCAGGGCAGGGATTCAGGTTTTTAAATATTTGGGAATCAGATTTTTCTTTCTGTTCCTTTCCATCGGCTCTGATGCTGCCTTTTCCCATTGTTACCACAGTGCCCTTCCACCCCTTTTGTGCCTCCTTACAAGTTCCTAACTTGTGCACCCCTTTCACCCTTTCTCCTGATACTCCTAGGTCTTAATGAGCCAGTGGGGATCAGGACACACCCTTCCCCAGTTGGCACTGAGAAAGGTATTTGAGGACCATGAAGACTCAGGTCCCGTTGATGCTTGGCTCACTCTGGGAAGGCACGTGCATTCATTCATGTAAAACCACACTGCCTGGTAGAGGGGCATAATGATCCAGTAGCTTAAAGAATGAAAGTTCATTTTTCTGTCTCTTGTAATGTCCCCGATGTCCCTGATGTGAACAGACCAGGCAAAAGGGGGCAGTTCTGCTGCTTGCGGTCTTTCTATGATCCAGTTCCTTTGGAGTTATTGCTCCATTACAGGACATAGTTGTCTGCATAGCTGAAGCTGGATTGCCACCATGCTTGGGCTCCAACCAGTTGAAGGGAAAAGAGAAGCTAGAAGACGCATTCCTGCTGTTCTAAGGCCCGGGTCCTCTATGGCTCATGTCCCTACAGCTTACTCCATTGGCAAGAACCTAATCACATAGCCACCCTGAGTGCAAGGAAGGCTGGGAAATGTAGTGCAGCAGGGCTGCTGCTTACCAAGTAGTAGTGTATGGATTTGGGTAGACAACTAATTTTCATTTGTGCATACTAAGAGAGAGAGAGGAAATTTCCAATAATATGCCCTCTCTTTTTGATAACTTGCATACATGCCTCCCTCTTTGGTAAACATCTGTGTACCAGACTCAGTGCTGCACAAACTGGGTGAACCAGAAGCTGAGTAGGGAAGTTTCTGCCTTGTAGCAACTCTGTGTAGTTTGGAGAGGACAAGCATGGAGACCAGTTGGTTAGTGTCCAACGTAGAGATTCTTTCATTCTTGTATGCAAGACACTGCAGATATAGAACTAAAAGACCATCCATGTCCTCAATATGCTTGTAGTTCATGTGGACTAGGAGATGGAAGTGAAGTGCTTGGAACGTGGCTAGCTTTGGAATTAGGGGGCTTCACAGAAGAGGTGATATTCAAGCTGGGTATAGAGAGTTCAGTTTCAACAGGTGGAGGAAGGGGACCAACAGCAAAGGCATGGAAACTTGGAAGCCCCTGGTAGGTTGGTGGCTCCCGTGAGCTGTAAGCATAGTGGGAGAGAGTAAGAGAGATGTTTGTTTGGCTGACTCCTTGCTCTGTTCTGGCCTCTGCTCCTGTCTCCTTGCACCTACCTTCCCTGGCCACACTTTCTAAATCTGTGCCCCCTTCTCATCACTTTATTTTTCTGCCTTATTTTTAGCACAACACATAACCCTGCACATCTATATGGACTGTGCACCATCTATTTCTTCCACTAGAGTGTAAGCTCCATGAGAGCAAGCACTTTGCGTTGTAAGTATCTGGCCAATGAGAGAATAGAATTGTAAGTATAGATTATATTTTTGGAAAACTTTGATTTCCCTGGTAAGGATTTGGGCTTTTATTTTATAAGCAGTGGGGAACCATGGAAAGTTTTGAGCAGGGAAGTGACATAATCAGTTAAGGTTACCAGCAGCAGCAGGAAAATGAGTTAGAGCAGAGAAAGTGTGCCCTTTTCCTGGCCCCAGCCTAGCTCCAAAGCAATGTACCCTTCAGCCTAATGTCCTCTTGTGCAGTCTTGTGCAATCATCTTGTTGGGGCCAAGCAGAAGGTTCAGGCTCTATCGACGTTATCCTTGGCAATGGGGTGGATGTGAGCTGACCTCTGTCTTTCTTTGGGGGCCCAAAGAGGGTCAGATAAGCACTCCTGGGCACTGCTGGTGGAAGTGAAAATTAATAGTCTTTCTGGAAAGCAATTTGGCAAAAGTACCGAGAACCTTAAAAATATCCCTACCTATGACTTAGAAATTTCACCAGGACTTGATCATAGGGAAATAAGTAAAAGTGTGTGCAAAGCTTTAATGTATGAAGGCTTTTATCCCAATGTGAAAAATTAGAAATGATCTAAATGTGTGACTCAAGTACAGTACCTTTCAAATCCATCCCCACTAAAGCTCTGACTGCCTTGTAATAGACACTCAATAAAATCTGAGTCCAGACCCTTTTTCTCTCCCTGATGTGATAACAGCCGTCTCCTAACTGGTCTTCTTGCTTCCAGTCTACCCCTTAAACCCACTCTATGCAAAGATTCCAGAGTGAGCTATCATCAATGCTTCTTTTTCTTTTGCTTCACCTTTTCAGGGGCCTCCCGGCTCTTAGGACAGTGGTCAGCAAACTCATTAGTCAACAGAGCAGCAAACTGCAGCTCATGAGCTGCATGTGGCTTAGGAGCCGCAGTTTGCTGACTGCTGTCTTAGTGGGTAATGTCCACACCATTTCACTGGCTTAATGGCACTCAAAGACCTGTTCCCACCTCCTCTTTGGCTCGTTTCTGGCCATCCCTGGCTTGCATTCTGCATTCTGGAAGCACTGCTTGTGGTTCCCCAAAGTCTGCTAACCTCGGAGCCCTTATTCTCATCATTTCCTCTACCTGCTAACCTCTGCTCATCTCTTAGACTGCAAGCAGATTTCAGGACCTTCCACAGGCTGGGTGAGATACCATCTCCTGTGTTCCCATGATTCTGTATATATCACAGTCCTTACATTTATATGTTGATGTCTATTATCTCCTTACGTATTTGTTTCCCTTACTAGCTCGACCTTGAGGCCTATCTTACTAAGGGCCTGGTACATAAGAGAAGCTCAACATAAGTTTCTTGACTAAATGAATGAATGAATGGAGAGTGATACAAGCTTTTTGTTATAGAGAAATGCATCCTGTACAGTGCTCAGCACTGATTAATTCCTGATTCAAGATTGATCCCTGAGTTGATCTTTAGGGGTACAATCTGGGTCTCTGCATTTTTGTGGAGCCTCCACAGGTGAATCTGATGAGCAACAAGGTTGCAAATCACTGGTCTAATATTTGGCATCAGATTAAAATAAAAACAAAACAAAACAAGTTCCTGACCAGTGTAACTCGGTTGGACGTCGGCCCTTGCACCAGTGTTGCTAGTTCAATTCCTGGTGGAGGGCATGCAAGAGGGAGCCATTAATGTGTCTCTTTCACCCTTGCCCTTCCTCTTCCTCCAGAGTCAATAGAGATCAAAATAAAACCAGGATCACGAGCATTCTAATGATGACAGCTTGGATTGTACATACCATGTATCCCAGCAATAGGTGTGTGCATTAATCATATTGTTGACTATTTTGGGTAATAGAGTTTGGGTGACTTAACCCTTTTTTCTTTTCATGTTTGTATTATGTACTTTTTCTCCATTTAGCATGTCAACTTTTAAATGATATAAAAAATGAAAAGAAGCGCAGCTGGAAAGGGAGTCCTGATTGTGCTCTGCACAGTGGTCCTGGGGCTAGTCCCTAGGCTGTAGCCTTCAGCTGATTCCTGGGGCTGATCCAAGTATTGAATCTAGAATTTGACCCTTTAGCCCTTTCTGAGCATCAGCATCCTGGCAATCTGAGAAACTGCCCCGTGACCAGGGACCTTGCAACCTGCCATAGACAATTTCTAGGCTCCAAGTAGGCTGCTTTATGGTTTCTAAGTCCCCAGGTGAGGAATGTGATGGGATTTTAGTAAGAATTTACCACTACAAGGTAGTCTACCATTGGGTCCAGAACAGAAAAGGCTGAGTTGGATGGGAGGGGGGTGGGATCACAGATCTGGGGCCAACGCCCGAGGGGCATTGTGATACTGGGGGCTGGGTAGCAAGCCAAATGAGACACTAGGGTTAGAAAGATGGACAGGTGGGGAGCAAGTGGCAGAGGACTGTCCAGGTCGAAAGCAGCCAGCCAGAGAGGGCATCTAAATCAAGGGGTTCTTGATTTGTGATCTCTTAGCTCAGGAGCTAACCAGATACCTAGAATTGTCAGAAGGATTGGCGAGTGGGGGAATGTGTGCTTGCTTGTTTGTTTTTTAATGCCATCTTCTCTCCAAAAAAGCTTTTATGAGTCCTTTGCCCTTTATGTTTCTTATCAGGATGGTGAGTTCTTTCTCTCCTTTAAAGCCCTATTAGTCCTTGTTCATGCCTCTTACACCCTTCATCACTTTCTGATTTAGTGTTCTTGTTTCTGGGCATGTCTTGGGCCCTTCCGAGGCAAGATGGGGTAGATCTCTTGCATCTTTCCAGTCTACACTGCCATGCTTAGGTCCAGGGAAGGTGGCAGAGTGCTTTGCATCTGTTTTCCTAGCTGGAAAGGTCAAGGCCAGTGCTAGAGCAGCGAGAGCTCTGCTCTTGGCCTTGTGGCTGGCTCCTGACTGGTGCATCCCTGGGTTGCCACGGTGACGAGATGCATCCTGGCATAGGACTGCCAGCCTCAGCAGTTCTTGACCTCCAGCTGAGTTGAAACTGAGAGGATACCTTTTCCAGCAGCCAGGAGCTTTCCCTCCCTGTCCCTTTGGTGGCTGTGCTGAAAACATATACCTTTTGCTGTCCTGGGTTTACCACCACCTCTTCCCCAGAACCTTATTGCCAGAGCTTGTCTGTATAGATTCATGATGGAGAGGATGCTTGGGGAAAAACAGGTGGTCTCCTAGCACTTAGCTACTAGCTGCATCCTATCTGCAAGGGCTTCCAGGGCCTTACTTCCTCCTGGGTTTCAGCACTCAGGAGCCTATCTTTCTCTTGTGTTCAAGGGATGGGGAGGGTGGGGGACCATGAGGAGGCTGCTCCTACTTGACCTCCGGCTGGGGGAATACACCGGAGAGAATGAGACCTGACCTGTCTGCCTTGGACACCCCCCTCATCCTCCCCACCCCTCCGCCTACTCTCCCCAAGTCTGACTCAGCTCTTGCTTGACACAGATCTTAAGCCCTTGTCAGACTGGTCTCAGGGATGGCAGGTGATGTGGGCCATGGCTCAGCGGCCCCAGAAGACAGGCCCTGCAGCCTTCTACTCTGGAAAACCCTGCAGGCAGGGTCAGCTGCAGCCTTTCCTGGCCACTGAACTGTCTTGCCTTCCCTAGCAAAGACCTAAGGACAGCTCCACTAGATTGGCTATTACCTCCTTTTGGGAAGGTTCTTTTCATTGCCCCCTTTCCATTCTTACCCTCACCTCTTCCCAGGAGACCTGAGTTCTCACCTAACCCCCAAGTGATCCTTTTCTTGGTTCCTTCTCTTAGCCTTTATTGAGCACCTATTGTGTCAGGAACTGACTGGCCTGAGCCCTGGGGCTCCTGAGATTAGTAAGGACAGCCCTGCTCTCTCTCTTTTAAAAATATATTTTTATTGATTTCAGAGAGGAAGGGAGAGGAAGAGAGATAGAAACATCAATGATGAGAGAGAATCATTGATCGCCTGCCTCCTGTTTGCCCTCTACTGAGGATCAAGCCTGCAACCCAGGCATGTGCCCTTGACCGGAATTGAACCTGGGACTTTTAGTCAGTAGGCCAAATGCTCTATTCATTAAGCCAAAGCAGCTAGGGCCAGCCCTGCTCTTATAGAGTGTTTGTGGTACAATTCATACAGAGTGGCTCAAATGGGAGCTTTATTGGATCCAGGACAATTAGAAAGGGTCTTTCCTTATAGGTGCTTTATGGATAGAAGATACCCAAAGTACCAGCTGAGCTGTTTCAGCCTCATCATGAAAAGGATCTTTTATTGTCTTCTCCTATAAGTTTTCTATGAAACCACATTCAAACAAAAGCTTAAGGACACACACAGAGTCTTATTTTTTTTTAACTCAATGCATATAAAAATATATATTCTAGAAAATAAAAGGCCCATCATCACACCCCTCCAATGGAAGGGCTGTTATCTATTCCCCCAGATTGTTTACTCATAGGTGCTATAAACTTGGGTTCATATGGAACTGCCTGTTTTCTTGCAAAGTATATAGCCTCTAAGGGCCACCATCTGACCTCTGACAATTGTTCTAACCACAGACCTCTGCCCAGAGCAGAAATGGTATCAAATCCATAGTCCTCCTTGTACTCCTTACTCCCCAAATCAGCATCTGTAGCCTCGTGTTGAAAGCCTTTGATTGGCCAGTATTTCAGCTGCTTCCCACTCTTTTCCCTCTTGTGTCCCAGGCTCCTGGTTCCTGGTAAAGGATGACCATATGGGCAGTAAGGAAATCTCACCTGGATATAGAGATCAGGGACCTCTGGGTTTTCCTACTCATTCTTCCTCCCTTTGGCCATATCTCTCAGTTCCTATGTCCCTGCCCCATCTCCTGGCTTCCAGAAACTGAGTCTCAGAGACATCCACACCTTCCAGGTTGACCAGAACATGTTTTATGGGCTGGTATTCTATCAGCTCAGTGTGAAACACTGGTTTCCATATGCTGATCAGAAGCTATATTTGACAAATATGTCTTAACATTTCCACTATAAAAATTATAATCTAAATATAGTGGGAGAGAAATTCTTTTGAGACATGAGGGAGGGGAAAAGATAATAAATGGTCTTTGTCGTGACAAGGTTGACATGGCCCTTTAATTCCCCCAGTGGTGGCACAGATGTTTAGAATCAGAGCCAGTCAGCCAGGGTGGAGGAAACTAGAAAAGAAGAAAGTGGAGCAGTCCTGTGGGGCCACTGTTTGATTCAGAAATGACTTCTGCTCACCACATTTCAGGCTTGTGTTCAAATATTTATATAATCCTGACTTTGTCAATAAGGAGTGAGGACTGGTGTTTAGTAGGAAGCCAATAAGCCAGGGCAATGAGCACCCATCAGGCCTCTTGGGGTCCAGGTAGACACATTGGCCTTACCTGGTCTTTATAGTAGTTTTTAATTTCAGAGAGGAAGGATGAGAGAGAGAGAGAAACTTCAATGATGAGAGAGAATCTCTGATTGACTGCCTCCTGCACATCCCCTCCCAGGGACCGCGTCTGCAACCTGGGCATGTGCCCTTGAGCAGAATAGAACCTGGGACCCTTCAGTCTCTAGGCCAATGCTCTATCCACTGAGCCAAACAAGTTAAGGCCTCACCTGGCCTTTGCTGCTTCTATACCTTTCACCTGGAATGCCTCCTTCTCACTCACCCCTCGTCAAGGCCCAGCTCACAATGTTTTACCTCCTCTGTGAAGCCTCATAGATGTGCTCATTCTCTCCTTTGCTTCCCCACAGCTTCTGAATCTCTTTTATGCCACTTCCTGCTTTGTTTAGTGGAGAAGTCATCCATTCATTCATTTAATTCTGAGGACTTACGCTATGTAAGGTGTTGATGCCACTGTGAAGGAGAGCCAGGACCCTGTCTTTGAGCTACTGACATTCTAATGGGAGACAGGCAGAAAAATGAGGCAAGAAAACCACAGCAGAATTGTGATAAACACTACATAGGAGAAAAGAGGTTGGGGTGGAGAATGGGGGCATCCACATTAGTTAGATTGGCAGGGAAGGCCTTTGAGAAGGTACTCTTTAAGCCTTAAGACACACTTTAGATAATGAAAATGGCATCCTCATTTTCTCAGACCCTGGAGTGCCTGGCAGGATCTTGAACACAGTGGGGACTTAGGAATTGTGTTGACATGAATCTAGGCCATGACCCCTTTGTCTGGCGTCCACACCCTGGGAGCCAGTAATCATCGCCCTCTCCTGCCTTAGAGCTCCCTAGCCCAGTGGTCAGCAGACTCATTAGTCAACGGAGCCAAATATCCACAGTACAACGATTGAAATTTCTTTTGAGAGCCAGATTTTTTAAACTTAAACTTCTTCTAATGCTACTTCTTCAAAGTAGACTCGCCCAGGCCATGGTATTTTGTGGAAGAGCCACACTCAAGGGGCCAAAGAGCTGCATGTGGCTTACAAGCCAAGGTTTGCCGACCACTGCCCTAGCCCCATCTCCAGTTGTTATTTGATCTTGAAGAATTGGGTTACCTTGGGGGTGGGGTGGCAGGGTCCTGTGAACTTGGGTGTGGGCCAGCAGAGCTGTTCCCAGGTCAAGCTCCAGAGCATCAGGGGCTAATGACCTCCAGACAGCCCGGAGGCTCTGCATGTGACCGGTCCTCTTGCATTTGGATCCTCCATCAGTTTTATCTTCCCTCTCTCCACCATTATTCCAGAGCTTGGAGGTTGCTGCTTCCTCTAGCAGCAGCAGAAGCCCAAGTGGGGCCGGCCAGTCACACTTTGTGGGGATGAGCATAAGGGCTTGCCCCAGCGAGCCCTCCCAGCCTGCCTGGAGCCTGCTTTTTTCCAGAGCCCTTGTCACACAGGGTCAGAGCTGGAAGAGGCAGCTGTAGAGATGATCTAGTGAAGCTCCCACCCACCCCTTTGGCAGATGGGTAAACGAGGCCTGGTGAGTCAGGCTGTGAGCTACCAATACAGGCTTGCCCCGTTTTATTGTGCTTCTCAGCTATTTCCCTTTTTACAAGCTGAACAAAAGTCTGTCTATTGACACCATTTCCCCAATAGGCTCAAATGATGGTTGATGTTTCTTAGCAAGAAAGTATTTTTTAAATTAATGTATGTATATATTTTTTAGACATAATGCTATTGCACACTTAATAGACCTCAGTATAGTGTAAACAGAACTTTTATACCCACTGGGAAACCAAAAAAAGTGTGTGTGACTCGCTTTATCACAATATTTGTCTTACTGTCGTGGTCTGGAACCGAACCCACAATTTCTCCAAGGGCGTGTCTTTCCACATTCCTCTGCTCTAGTTGCAGCAGTTTAGTTTGCCTGCTTATGTGTGTGTGTGTGTGTGTGTGTGTGTGTGTGTGTGTGGAGCGGGGGAGAGTGGGGTGCGGGGATGCAGTTCTTTGAACAAAATTTGTATGTATCATTTCTTTTTTGGAAATGTGTCACAGAGTAATACATTGCATGGGTTTCCTAAATTATGCATTCAAGTATTTTGGAAATCGTGAGTATGAACATAATATATCACAAAACCAGAAAGGATCCATGTGCATCATTTGTGTGGTTCATCCCTAACCTAGAGAATGATGAAGCTGGTCTGGTCAGGGACTTGTCATGCTCGTCTGGGGTCCACAGTCCTGGCTCTGTGGATGGAGCAGTTTCCACTTTAACAGGCCCCCATGGGTGTTTGAGAGTCTCTGTCCTTGGGGTCTCACACGTTTTTCTGCACAGAATCTATAGCTCTGTGTGTGTGTTTTGTGGTTGCATTATTGCACGTGTGGTTTGCCTTGCAGTTTTGTGCAGGAGTAGTGAGCTTTTGGAGGACAAGGATCTTGTCTTAGCTGTGTTGGTGCCCCTCACGAGTTTCGCACAAGTCTTTCCACGGGGAGGTTTGAATTGAGTCATAAAACTGGAAGGGGCTCTGATTATAGATGGAGGCTCAGATTTGGGGTCTCAGGGAGATGACCTGCCCCAGGTGATAAGGGGCTAAACCAGCCAGTCCTGGGCTGAGATGTCTGACCTTCATTGCTGAGTTGGGAGCTATCCTGCCCCTGAAAGGCCCCGGTGGGCAGTGTGGGTGGGAGCTGAAGCTCACTTGTGCCTTGGACCCGGGTCTCTTGGGCTTTCAGCATGGTGTGGGGAGGGATAGACTTGTGGGTATGGCCCCTCCTCTGTGCCCACCCATCACTTTACCTGCTCACATGGTAAGTGAGTTTCTCTGAAAGCCATTCACTGTTTTCTTTGAAACAAGGGTTTTGCTGCTTAGAAAAGAGCTCTCCTGGTGCTGGAGACACTTTCCTTGTTTAGTTTGGGGGCTTGCCCTTGTGGTCCAGCTGGAGGGTGCAGATGTGCTGGTGGGAGAACTAGGGGGCCTGCCTTTCCTGCCCTCCATGCAGATGCCAGCACCGACTCTTAGAGGCTGCTCAGGCCCTATGAACTCCCTGCCCCCTATCCACCACCACCTTCCCCTCAGGCTGAGCCAAAATAAACAATGTGGGAAGAGGTGCCTGGGCTGCCCGAGGCCCTTCCCCACAACCTCCCCCAGTGGCCTGCTAGAGGGCCATTTCCATCCCCTCTTCTTCTGAGGGGCTGGTGCCTTACATCTGGAACCTTCTCTGGGGACAGGGGAGGGGCATGGAACTTCCAGGGTTGGGATTGCTGCCTCTTGTTCCAGCAATCTGGATCCTGTTAACTTCCTGTGGGAGGGTGGGGAGGCCTCGCTTTTTAAAAATTGTTTTTCTTTTTTTTACTTTATATTTCCCAGGAACTTCAAATAACTCAGCTAGGCTATTCACAGAATAGAATTCAGTAATAAATGCTGTGGATGTAAATGAAATTAGACCAAAAGAGGCTCATTTATTGATTCATCTTAGAAATGCTTCTTGAGCATCTGCTAGACTCACTTCCATATACTGGGCACTTACCACCTACGGGACACTTGGCACTCAGGAGAGGTGGTGTTCTGTGAATACTGCAGAGCCAGACTGCCACCTAGCCATGTTACCTTCATATAAGGTGATTTAATGTATATAAAGGTCTTAACAGTGCCTGGCATATGGTAAGAACTTAAGTGTTAGCCATAATTGTTAATGTCATGGTTATTACCATAGTTTTCATCATAATCCTGTAAGGTAGTGACTGTTGTTATCCCCATTTTCCAGACGAGGAAACTGAGGTTCTCAGGGGTTAAATAACATGCCAAGTCATGCAAGTGGTAGCATATTATTTCAGGTCTGGAATATGAGGCATTGGCACCCTATTACACTGCTTATCTGGTTCCAGTCTAGGGGTCAGGTATTCAGATGCCAACACTCACCAGACCAGGTGATGCCTTGAGGAACTTACATCCTGGCATAAAAGCCCACACATTCTCACGAGCATCTGTGAGTGAATTTCCGGAGGCACCATGTGGGTTAGAGTCAAGCCAGGCTGGTGGGAGGCAGGGCAGCCCTGGCAGCAATGACCTGCTGCACACAGAGCTGGTCAGCAGTGTTGCCAGCTAGGCCTTCCCTCCAGGCTGGAGGCAGATCTGGTTCTGTGCCTGTCAACTGTGTGTGTTTGTGTGGGGGTTGTCACCTCCTTCCTCTACCTCCCCAGCTCTGTCAGGGAGTTCTTTCACTGCCCTGGGGAAGTGGCATACGGGGCAGGAGCTGGGACAAGCACTGGGCTGGGGATGAGAGGATCTAAAACCACTCACTGGATCCTGCTGCTGCCCCTGGGTCCCTGAACCTCAGTGTCCTCATGTATAAGATGGGAGAAATAGTATTTGCCATGCAGGATTGTTGTAAGGGTTAACTGGAATTATGTCATAAAAAAACTCTTTATAATACTAATTCTTGTACTTACATGACTAATAATAATCACTACCATTTTTGAGTTCCACTTTGTGCCTTACACACTTCTAGGCAGTTATTACATACTAGGGGCCTGGTGCACAAATTCGTGCACAGGTGGAGTCTGGCCGGCTCAGGCCAATGGGGCCTGGCTGGCAGGGGGAAGGGGTCGGGGGCAGTTAGTCAGCTGGCCCTCCCTCAATGGGGAGGGAACAGGAGTGGGGCTGACCCGGGGAAGGGGCCATGGCAGTTGGCTGGCTGGCCCCAACCCCTGGTTGAACTCCAGGTTGAACTCCTGGTCAAACTCCCCATCAAAGGGACAATTTGTATATTAGCCTTTTTTTAAAAAAATATATTTTATTGATTTTTTACAGAGAGGAAAAGAGAGGGATAGAGAGTTAGAAACATCGATGAGAGAGAGACATCGATCAGCCACCTCCTGCACACCCTCTACTGGGGATGTGCCCGCAACCAGGATACATGCCCTTGACCAGAATTGAACTTGGGACCTTTCAGTCCGCAGGCCGACGCTCTATCCACTGAGCCAAACCAGTTTCGGCGTATATTAGCCTTTTATTATATAGGATAGTAATCTCTCTTGTGTAATCATCACAATATTCCTCCCAGGTGATATTATTGCTCCCACTTAATGGATGTGGAAACTGAAGTCCAGAGGAACAACAGTCTGGGGTCACACCTGTGAGAGGTGGAGTTGAATATCAGACCCAGATCCTTTCTGATTCAAAAGCCACCTCTCTATGTTTCAAACTTCTGTGTCCCTCCCAGCTTCACCCCTCACAGGTTAGCTACTGGACCAACCTCAGAAGGGAGTGGCTGTCAAGGAGCCAAGCTGAGTGTGGCACTTTGGCCAGGCCAGCCACCCAGATCTGGTAGCTGGTGGGAGGCAGGGAAGGAGAGATGGGCTTTACTTGCCCATGGCCCCGGGTTGCGGTGGGAGCAGCAGGCTTTCCTCCCTGCTAGTCTGGCAAGTAAGTTTTGTCTGCCTGTGAGTCACACAGTACTGAGATGAGTCAGGTTTTTCCCTTCTTCTTGCCCGGAGCAGCTGGGAAGGGGGTGGAGGTTTTCTTAGGAAACAGGACCTCCCTCTCTCCTCTCTCCCACCATCCCCTTGCCTTGGAGCTGCACATCTTCTATCCATGAGTCTGTGGCTCAGCCCTGCAGACAGAGTCCTTTGTGTCTTCATAGAAAAGGACGTCTGGATGCTGGCCCCACAGGCT
The DNA here is from genome assembly GCA_004026805.1 of Lasiurus borealis. Taxonomy (NCBI): domain Eukaryota; kingdom Metazoa; phylum Chordata; class Mammalia; order Chiroptera; family Vespertilionidae; genus Lasiurus; species Lasiurus borealis. Next base: position 38,266 of record PVJN01006962.1, read on the forward strand.
TCAGGATCAGGCCTTAGGCTGAGCAGAGTCAGGAGTAGCAGGGCCCTCCTCTTTAGGAAGGAGAGTAAGGTGGCTAGTCCAGGCTGTCTGACTTCAAAGCCATGCTCTTGGCCTCTTGGTGTGTCTCCTTTCTCTCCTTTCTGCAGAGAGGGGCCTAGCCCTGTGTCTTCTGGGCAGTGCAGCGAGGTTTTCCCAGGCACAGGTCCCCTGAGCTATCTGCTTTTTGCCTTATAACCACCTGGCTGAGAGCCTTGAAAGGACTGTCCAGATGGCCAGCCTCGGGCAGGCCCGGGGTTCTCCCTGAGCACCCCCCTGCCAGGCCCTCTCAGAGGCCTAATTAAACAGTTGAAGCAGCCAGCTAGCTGGGCAGCCTAGTTCCAGATCAGTATATCTTTGTCCTGGCCACATGTTAGAATCATCCAGAGAACCTTTACACCCTCTGATGCTCAGCCCATAACCCAGAGCAGTTTAGTCAGAATCCCCAGGGTAGGTGCCAGGCAACTATGTTTGTTAATACACCACACTGTGCGGCCTCTTGAGAGCCTGCCCTCCTGGAGTAGACAGTTCAAGTTGCAAGGACATCGCAATCCAAAGGGAACATGCTCATGTAACTCAGGCTGGTGTGGGATGATCACACCACCCAGGGGAGAGGGGTGTGTGGGCCCTGGCTCGAAGAGGGCTGTGTTCTGCATCCTAACGGATGGAGGGGGATCAGGCAATGCTTGGGAAGGAAACCAGCGAGGCCGCTGGCCTGACGGGGCTGTGATTCACAGGCTGTAAGGAGGAAGAGGAAGGAATGAGTCAGGCACAGCTGCCTGTAGGGCCAGAGCCTGGCTTTGGAGGATAATGAATATGCTCAAATGAGCTCTCTGTTGATCCACAGACCAAATGTGTGGGTCCTGAGCTGTGCCGCATGGAGTGGGTGAGCCTTGACAAGATGGGGTTCCAGATCTCAGGGATATCAGACATATATGTGCACTTTGCACTTCTCACAGAAACCCCTGGAGCATTTCAGTGTCTCTGTAAGGTGCAAGGAAGAGTGACATTTATGTTTGGCAGATGGGCTTGGAGTGGTTGAGTGCCATGCCCTGAGTCACACAGCAAGAGTCAATGGAACCAAGTTCACCCCACTCAAGACACAGATCTGAAGGACAGTAACTGAGGGCCAGCTGCTGAGGTGTGGACTGTCAATCAGCACTAGGACTGGGAGAATGTGGAGCCATGACCAGGGAAAAGGTTATGGGATCTTTTCTCACTCCAGCACCAACGGATCTGGGCAAACTTGCTGTCATGTTTGTTATGGAGGCAGAGAAATAGGTGCTCAGATCAATGAAGTGAGAGCCCAGTGGGACTTGCTGCTGGGAAGACCATGTGTGATTAGTTGGGAGGAGGATGAATGAAATAACAGGAAAGAATAGGGATCTTGAGTCTGGAGAAGAGCAAAATGTCAACTTTGTGAAAGCAGCTGTGACTTGTTCTGTGTTATTTCAGATAGCAGAGCTGATGGATTCCAGGTCAGAATAGTTAATGTTAATAACAACAATGGCAAACACTATTTCAATGATCGTATTAAGTGCCTCCTCTGTAGCAAGTATGGTGCTGGTGGTATGTGTGTCTTCAGATTGAAGAAGTAAGAGCCAAGTGAGGCTCAGTGCTAGGAACATTATACCTGGGTGTAAGGTTACTTGATTTATTATATATAATCTTCTTGGTTCTATTAGTTAATTTAGTATATGCATAGATATTTTCAATCCTCCAACTTCCCTAAGAAGTAGGCTGTTACTACTTACTACTTCCTAGGAGAGGAGACTAGAAAGTTTAAGGTGTTTCCCCAAGGTCACTTAGCTCAGTGTTTGGCACAATCATTAGTCAATAGAGAGGCAAACCGTGGCTAGCAAGCCACATGTGGCTCACAAGCTGCAGTTTGCCAACCACTGACTTAGCTGATTTATAATGAAGCTGATATTTAATATATTTTATTGATTTTTTTAATAGACAGGAAGGGAGAGAGATAGAGCATTAGAAACATCAATAAGAGAGAAACATTGATCAGCTGCTTCCTGCACACCCTCCTCTGGGAATGTGCCTGCAACCAAGGTACAGCCCTTGACTGGAATCGAACCTGGGTCCATTGAGTCCTCAGGCCGACGCTCTGTCCACTGAGCCAAACCGGTTAGGGCTTGAAGCTGATATTTAAACCCAGCTCTGCCTGCTTCCAAAATCTATTACTCTGTTCTGCTACCTGCTAAATAGCTAGTGCTTAGTGAAGAGTGACTATAAGACTATTAACTTTCTAACCATTTTATTTTTCTAACAATGAAATAGGCTTCTTCCTGACATAGGGAGTGCCTCCTCCCCAGAAGTCCCACAGAGACTGAATTGCCCTTGCTGGAGGGTGGTATGGGGTGGGAGGTTGGTCTCCATCACTGAGCCTCAAATCAGCCATCTGGAATTAGCGTCTTGGGCCAGAGCCCCGTGTCTATGTTCTGTGAAGCACACAGGAGACCTGGGCACACAGGCCCAAGTGTCCTGGGAGGCTCTTAGATTCTGTTCTTCCCTAGTGGGAACTGGAGGGTCAGACAGACTCAACTCCTCCATTTTTGGTGATGGTGCATGTTCTGCTTGCTGTTTTTCCCATTGGTGTATTTATCATCTCTGTGTAAATCACTTAACATTTGAATATTCTAGCTATAAGTCACTTTTCACTAGCAATGGAATGGTTTGATAGAATTTACCTCTCAACACACACACACACACACACACACACACACACACACACACACACACACCCCTAGGCAAGAGCTATGGGTTTGGAACAGGTCACATCCCCTCTCAGAGCCTCAGTTTCCTTATATGTAAAATGAAGGGGCTAGGGTAAATGACTTCAGTGCCATTCCTGGCTTTAGGATTCTGCTGTACTCTGGGACACCTGCCCTGATGAGGGTAGCATATGTCTGAATGAGCGCTGTGACCGAAGGACAGAGTTCTGGTGTCAGAAGTCCACCTGTGCCCTTCGGCCTCCAGACACCTGGCTGCCAGGCCGGGACTAGCCTGGATCTTCCCTGTGGAGAGCCTCCTCACAGCAGGCCTGTGGAAAACACAGCGGCAGCGATGACCTGTCTCCCTCTCTTTCCTGGAATCCTGAGGTAGCAAGGGGAACTGGCAGGATACCAGAGATCTTTCTAGCAACCTCTAGAGTTCCTGGGGAGCTCCCGTTTTATTTATGAGCTGCCATCCTCCCTCTTCTGCCCCAGGAAAAGTGCTGACCCTGTGGTGTGCAGCTGCATGGGCAGTGGGCATCCATCAAGCCTGCTCTTGTCCCTGTCAAACTTAACCTCATTTAACCCCTGCATCCTTCTGCACTGTGAGGTAGAGATGAAGAGTTCTCTACAGCAGAAGTTTTCAAAGCTTCCAAACTCACAGCAACTTTATGAAAAGAAAAAAAATATGACAACCTTTCGTTCTTTTAATTGCATACTGGTAAGCATTATTGACTTGGCTTGATTGCTAATTACAATAACTACTGTCTTTTAAACATTGAACAGAATGGTCTGTGTAATCCTTACAGCAATCCATGAGGTGGGACTTACATCTTTACAGATGGGAACACCGAAGCTTAGAATGCACCCACATCCACCCCCATTCACACAGGTGGTTGAAGTAACCCCTGCCCAATCTATCTCTGAAGCCCATGTATGTATAAGTGAGTATTCAGATTGGAGAGAGAGGCTATGCTAATGTGTCTCTTAACTTACCATTATCTGTGAAACTGCATGTAATCAAGGTTCCCTCTAGAGCTGGGAACCCTGGAACTGTTCATGTTCAGGCCAGGACTGTGTTGCACCTGGGAACAAACACAGCAGTGCGTGATGAAGGTGGGGATATATTCATTACAAGAAAGGAATGGCTGTATTTTTATTTTTATTCACATGAACTTAAAACAAGAAGTGCAGGACTTTTCCAAACACTTGATGTTTGAACTCTACCTATGAAGTAGTATTCTCTCCCAGCAGCCTCCAAAAGGAGCTAGCTGTTGGTTGTATGGCAGGTTAGATGCTAGAGTTGACCTTGAGGATTTGGTAGTCGAGATGAGACAGGCCTGTTTTCAAGCAGGAAATAAGACAGGGATGGCTTGGTGAAGTCAGCTCAGGTCAAGGGAAGTGTTGGTTAGTGCCCAGCCTGACATACCCCATTACCCCTTTCACTCTGCCTGGCCACACACGCTGGGGCCTTGGGCAGGAAGCACAGGGCAGAGAACAGATGAAGTCCCTGCTCCTCAGTAAATGTGTGCGTTGTGTGCAAGCACAGAGAAAGCGCCCACTGTCTCCAAGGTTATGTGTGCCCCTTGTCCACACCCACAAACACCGAAGCAGGGGGCCTGGCTAGGTTTACTTTTCTTGGCTGTATTTCCATCTCTCCAGTTGCCATGAAAGGGTGTGATTCCTGACATCCAACCCCTCATCCTCCACAGGTTTCTTCACTGTACACCTCAAGGACTGCTTTTGTCACCTCTTGGACTCCACCTCCATCACCTCCTTTCTTCTTCCCTCTCTTCTCTACAGGGATTTCTTCCAGACAGCTCCATCTGGCCTCCCCCACTTCTGATCTCCCCTCTCCAGCTCTTCCCCCTTTTCCTAAACTGCCGGCTCACTCTATTCACTCATTCATTCGGCAAATAGTTCTTGAATCCTGCTGCGTGCCAGACCCTGAGCCTGTCTCCAGGACGCCAAAGATGAACTGGGGGTGGTCCCAGCCTCAGGGGGACAAACAAGATCATTGCCTAGAATTGCAGTTGCCCTGGACTGAGTGTTGTCACACAACTGAGAACAGAGCTCCCAGAGAAACCTGGAATCCAGTCCTTCAGCCTGCCCTGGTCCGCCTGGGACCCAACGTGCCCATGAGGGATGCAATTTAGAAAGCCTGGTTTGTCACTTAGCAACTGGCTCCACCTCTTTTTCTCCCTGAACTCTGGAGATGGGCCAGAGGGAATGAATGGGGAAGAAGGGCCCACACACTGTAAAGAGGCCACATGGTGAGGCCCCAGCTGAGAGGAGCTGGGCCAGCACTTTTCCCTTTGAAGGTTACCTAGGCTCTGAGGGTCATCCTGGGCTAAGTCTAACTATAAATACCATGCTTCCTGAAAGGATTACCTGGGCTTCACTTCCTCTGGCTGCACTCTCCCCGCTGGGCTGATCCTCCTTAGGGCCTGCTAGTCTTCCTGACCACTTATCCCCTTCGCCAGGTGCCATGTTCAGCCACACCCTCCAGTCTTCTGCATTCCAGCCGAGACTACCTGGGTGTGAGGGAAAGAGGAGTGAATAGAGTCTGCATCTAGGCCAACAGGCTCATGCAGCCCAGGCTGTTGGGATGGGCAGGCCCTTGTCCCTGCCTTCTCTTCCCTGGAGCATCATCTCTCACGGGAGCTAGAGCAAGGCCAGACTTGTCACATAACCAGTACTTCTGGGGAGGACATTGTTGGCCCTATCCCTGGAGTAGGGGCTTGGGGATGGAGCTTGGTAACTGAGTGTGAAAACAGAGCTTAGGGATTGTTGTAGGTATAAATAGGGCTGTCTCCTGGCGTGAGTGGACCTATTGTCTTGGGAAATCTCTGGTTCCCTTAGCTGGTCTTAGAGTTAGTGTCACATCCCAGTGGCTCAGTTGTGCCAGTCCCTGGCACCACAATGAAGATCTCTTGGGCCTGAAGTCAAGAAATGAAGGAACTGCTTGACTTCTCTCTCATGCCCTTTCCCCCTGCTTCCCCTGCCTGCCCACTTCTCAGTTGTAATTCCTCTCCACCCCATTCGCGTTCACGGTGCCTTTGTCAGTTCCATTTTCAACTCAGCAGACAACTTGCTGAAAACCTGCACTGGGCCAAGTGTGCTGTGAGGCCCTGGGCTATTCAGAGGGAAGCAGCCAGAGCCTGTCAATTCTGTGGATTTTTGAGGATCCCCTCTTTGGTGTAGTCATTCTGAATTCAGCAGAGTGAATCAGGTATTGGGAGTACAGATGCACACGCGTGCACACACACACACACTCTCAGAGACGCACACCAGCACTAGGCATGTTGCAAAGGCATTTAGAGTTCTCTCTCCCACTCTTCTTTCAAGTGCCCTCCCTTGGGGTGGTATGACCAGACACCATTCATTATCGAGGCCAAACCACAGCGTCTACCATCATTATCCTCCCCCAACCCAGACAGTGTGCCCTCTTGCTGTCTTGCCTCTTTACTCTCCAAATCTGCTTTCAGCAGCAACTTTAGAGGTGGTCTGTTGAACGAACTTATGTGAGCATGTGGAAGAGCCTGCCATTTCAATTTCTGCCTTGCTGTGTTTTCAAGGGGCTTTTTCAATCAGAATCTTTACATACCATAGCCCAGCCCCTATAACTCCAGTTTAGTGAGTATGAGTGGACCCTGGAATCTGCCTTCCTAATCATCACTCCAAGAGATCCTCATGCAGATGGGGTTTGGACAATCCTTCAAGACCGCAGCTTTTGCCTCTCTACACAGAAACATATGTTCTTTGCTCAGTCACAAACATCTTTGCTGTTCCTTGCCCATCACAATCACAGAAGCTCACCATTTTCATGAGTGTTTTGTGCCTCCCAGTACAGGTGTGTACCTTGACTACAGAATGACCTTTTGTTTTTTAAAATCTCTCTTTTGTCAACTTCATTAGGGATAAGAACCATTTCTGTTACTCTTTCTTTGACCTGGAACTTATCTAGGACAGGTGAAGACGTAAGTAGAAGCTACTAGATGCTCCTGCTGCTGAAACCAGCAGAGCCTGTCCTGGCCCTGGACAGAGTCATTCAGAGCTGCCAACAACTGAAATCTTAGAGGCTGTTGACCTTGAGCTTTCCGGATCCTCACCACCCTCAAACCCCCTCACTCGGCTCTCCAAATTCATCCTGCTTTTCCGCGGGGACTTGATGTACCATTTTTCCTTGTTAGCAACTTTCATTGTGTTATTAATTGTAACAAATGCTTGTTGTAGAAAACTTGAAACATATAAGCAACCCCCCACCACCCCAAAACTTGTAACTGCCAATCAGATATAGCCAGTTAGCATTTTGGTATATCCTTCCAGTCTTTTAATACATGATTTTATTTATTTATTTATTTTTAGAAACAAAAGCTGGAGCACAAAGCATGTGCTATTCCATAACCTTTTTACATCGTATTCTGGACATCTTATGTTACCCGGCATCCTTCCACCCCATCACAGACGTTTGCCATGAATGCACAAGTTTTATTTAGCCTTTCTTTGGATGTGTGCAGTTAGTTTGTTTCTAGCTTTCCCCTGTTTAAAATTGTGCTGTGTTAAACAGCTTTATAGATAAACCTTTGCCATATACTTGTGATTATTTTCTTACAATACATTCTTAGAAGCTAAATAGCTGAGCCAAAGGGATGTACATATTTTTAAAAATATGTTTTTATTGATTTTTAGAGAAAGAGAGGTAGGGAGAGGGAGAAAGTGATAGAAATACTGAGGCCAAACCACAGTTGTTCATCAGCTGACTCCTACATGCCCCCTGCTGGGGATCAAGCCCACAACCCAGACATATGCCCTAACTGGAAATCAAACTGGTGAACTCTTGTTTCATAGGTCAATGGTCAACTACTGAGCCACACCAGCCGAGCAGGATGTACATTTTTAAGTTTTTGGGTACATACCAAATGCCCTCCAAAAAGTTCGTACCAATTTGTTCGGCAGATAAGAGTGTTCACATCCTTTCCAATGTCTATATTTTTTAACTCACTAACAATAAAACATTGTTCTTTTTAACAAAATGAAATTTAAAATCATCAATTTGCTTTTATGTTTGGATAAAAAGCTTCCTTTTCTTTGTTTGTATCTGTGCCTAAGATTGTCAGCATCATTGTGTAGAAATTCAGACATTTTGGTATGTCTCTTTTACATGCTTGCCTTGGGCCTGGAGAACTTTGCTGGATATTTTTATGCTGTATTTGACTCACTGATGAAAACCCAGCACCTGGGGAGAAACCAAGATGGCGGCATAGGTGAACACCTAAACTGCTGCCTCACAACAATTTCAAAACTACAGCTAAAAGACAGAATGGACATCATCCAGGACCACAGGAAAGCTGGATGAGTAGAAATTCTACAACTAGAAGGAAAGAGAGGGGCTCACAGAGACTCAGAGGAGCTGCCAAAAGCTGAAGTACGGAGACATGTGTGTAGAGAGGATGGGCAATGGAGTGCCTGGCTGGTTTCCTCTAGTGGGAAGGAGACAGAAACTCCTTATTGCACTGAATCCCACTTCCAATTGCACTGAACCCCAGTTCCGGGCGAGATTCATACAGAGGAGAGTTTGGACTGTTGTGAAAAGGGAGGAGTGCACGAAAACTTAGGGGAGCTGTAAAAGACAGAGGTCTGGAGGTGCACGAGGGCGCACACAGAGGCCTAACTGCTGATTGTACCACTGGTTTTCTCTAGCGGGAGGAAGACAGAACCTCCCAACTGCGCTGAAATCCTCTTCCAACTGCACTGAACCCCAGTTTCAGGCGAGACCCTGGGGACACAAACTCATACGGGTCCCTGGAAACTTAGGAGAGCCAGAAAGGCAGAGGTCTGGAAGCACACACGCATGTGTGCATGCAGAGAGGGCTGCAGCGATTACCAAGGGGCACTGAGACCCAAGGGCCGCATAGGGCAGGGCTGACGGGAATCCAAGGCTGTCTACTCAGCACTGAGACTCTGCCTCATCCAAACTGAATACAGAGGCTTTTGCAATTTTGCAGGTCTTGTATCATAAGGCTGACTCCAGCACAGAAGTTTTCCTGGCATAGACAGAGCTGATCCTCACAACCAGTTGGCTTGGAGGTCAATTCCCCCATTGATACCAACAACAATCAAGATTTAACTACAACAAGGCTGTACACACAGTCCACAAAGGGGTGCACCAAGGGAGTCCACCTCAGGTAACTGGGAAGGCAGAGCTACTGGGCCATATAGGACACCTACCACACAAAGCTACTCTACCAACTCAGGGAAGCAGCAAAAATGTGGAGACAAAGGAACAGATCACAGACAAAAGACATGGAGGAAAACAAACAACTGGATATAGTGTTCAAAACCACGGTTATAAGATTTTTCAAGAATTTCCTAGAAAAGATGGATAAATTTAGCGAGACCCAAGAGGAGATGAAAAAGGACCAACTAGAAATTAAATATATACTGACCAAAATAAAAAATATTATACAGAGACCTAACAGCAGACTAGAGGAACGCAAGAATCAAGTCAAAGATTTGAAATACAAAGAAGCAGAAAACACTCAACTGGAAAAGCAAAAAGAAAAAGGAACCCAAAATTTGGAAGATAGTGTAAGGAGCCTCTGGGACAACTTCAAGCGTACCAACATCAGAATTACGGGAGTGCCAGAAGAAGAGAGAGAGAGCAAGATACTGAAAACCTATTGGAAGAAATAATGACTGAAAACTTCCCTCACCTGGTGAAAGAAATAGACTTACAAGTCCAAGAAGCGCACAGAACCCCAAATAAAAGGAATCCAAAGAGGACCACACCAAGACACATCATAATTAAAATGCCAAGAGCAAAAGACAAAGAGAGAATATTAAAAGCAGCAAGAGAAAAACAATTAATTACCAACAAGGGAGCACCCATACAATTGTCAACTGATTTCTCAACAGAAACTATGCAGGTCAGACGGGAGTGGCAAGAAATATTCAAAGTGATAAATATCAAGAACCTACAACCAAGATTACTCTACCCAGGAAAGCTATCATTCAGAATTGAAGGGCAGATAAAGAGCTTCACAGATAAGAAAAAGCTAAAGGAGTTCATCAACACCAAACCACTTTTATATGAAATGCTGAAAGGTACTCTTTAAGAAGAGGAGGAAGAAGAAAAAGGTAAAGATAAATATTATGAACAACAAACACGTAACTATCAACAAGGGAATCTAAAAATCAAGTGAATTAAAAATTTGATGAACAGAATAAAGTGGTGAATATAATAGAATCAGGAGCATAGAAAGGGAGTGGACTGACAATTCTCAGGGGGAGAGGGATAAAGGGGGTGCAGGGAGAGACTGGACAAAAATCATACACCTATGGATGAGGACAATGTGGGGGGAGGTAAGGGCAGAGGGAGGGGTAGGAGCCAGGTGGAGGGGAGCTATGGGAGGAAAAAAGAGGAGCAATTGTAATAATCTGAGCAATAAAGATTTATTAAATAATAATAATAATAATAATAATAATAATAATAATAATAATAAAGCCAGCACCTGGCCCAGAGGTGCTGCAGCTGCCCCCTACTGGCTTCAATATGCAATGCCAGCTGATAAGGCATAGATGGGCTCTTGCTTTTCTAAAAAGATTTTTTAAATTGATTCTTAGAGAGGATGGGAGGGAGGGAAGGTGGGAGGTAGGGGGAGAGAGATAGAGAGATAGAGAGATAGAGAGAGAGATAGATAGATAGATAGATAGATAGATAGATAGATAGAGGAGAGCATAATTATCTATTGGCTGTCTCCTGCACACCCCATACTGGGGATTGAGCCTGAAACCCAGATATGTGCCCTGCCTGGGAATGGAACCGGCAACTCCCCTCACCTCCTCCCTAGTCCCCCAATTCTGGTTGCACAGGATGATGCCCAACCACACTGGCAAAGATCTGCTGCCCTTTTCTGGGCATCCACCTCTCCCCCTTCCCAGCATCACCACCCCATTCTAATATTTTCTTGTGTGTTCAGCCTAAAAAGACCAGAGTGCAGGATTAGGAATTTTTAAAACATTGTATCCTGGGTAGCTGCAGATGCTAAAATACGTGGAGAGGCATTGTGTCTATCCATGGTTGAGAAGTGTGTCTATGACAGGAAAGGGTGCTGCTGTCAATGTGGAGGGGAGGGGACCCTGAAGGTGAGATACTTGAGCAAATCATCTAAGGTATCTATGGCCTCCTGAGATGATGACTTTGAAAGGTGACTCTCCAGGGCTGTGTTTATTTGAAAGAGAGAGCGAGATGCATGCATAATACACAGTTACACTTCCGGTGTCTTGGAGTCACAGTCAGCAACTTAATTGTTAGGAACAGAACCAAACTGTGACCATTAAAGAGAGTGGGATCTAAGCAGGAACAACAGATGCCTGGAAGCCTAGTGTCTTCTTTAGAAAGCATGTTTCTTAGAATTGGCTGCTCTTTTTTTTTTGGAAGTGTAGTGGTAAGATTTATTGGAGCTTGAGCAAATAGGATTGCCTCCAGGTGCCTGGTGTTTCACGCATGACCAGGTGGCTCAGCTTCATCCCACTGTGGAAGAAGAGAACTGGGTGCTCTTGATCTCACAGTGCCGACAAGCTTTCTAAACCCTCAGCAGATCAGGAGTGGGTCATCAGTTGGACCTAACCTCTTCCCATAGGAGCAGCAGATAGACATAATGGAAGCCAGTGAGAAGTGACCTCTGGCACAGAGGAAAGAAGCAATGCATGTCAACTCAAGAAGTTAAAAAGCTCCCGAGGTTGGGGTCATTGAGTGGAGGGGCAGACATACCACACCCAAGAAGTCCTCGAAGGTGTCACTGAACAAAGTCTGTAAATACTGCTGGATCAAAACTCTTGTTAGGGAGTCATCAATACAAAGGACCAAAAAGAAGAGGAGTCATAAATCATGAAGAAGGGTCCAGGCAGAAACACCTGTGGGCCAAACTCCAAAAAAAAAAAAAAAAAAAATACATGGACAAAACTAATCTTCGGTTTCACAGTGCCTCTTCTCTGTCTTTTACACTTAAACCTTTGATTTGATCTGGTTTTGATGTTTATGGTCGTTGTGAGGTAGGGATCTTGTTTAATGGGTTCCTAAATGGAGACCTTAGTTCCAATATCATCAATAGTCCACGTTAAGAAAACCCTTTCATGTTTCTCCTCTGCTGCTCACACTGATGCTAATTGTTGTGGGTGCTTTTCCACACCAAGCAATTCTCTGTAGCTATCAACTGGTGTCCTACAATGTTCAGTTCTCTTACTATCCAGAATTAGCACAGACCCCACAGGTTAAGGATTTAGTCCCTCCACTTTAGGTTACCCACGACTTCTTTTCAACTTGGCTACAAATTGGAAGTTCCCATAAACCCTCCCTCCCTCCCCCGCTTTGGTTTGATAATTTGCTAGAGCGACTCTCACAACCCAGGAAAACAGTTTACTAACTACTGTCAATTTATTACAAAGGATATTTTAAAGGATACAAATGAACAGCCAGATGAAGAGATACAGAGGGTGAGGTTTGGGAGGATCTCCAGCATAGCAATTTCTGGTCCCTAGACTTGGGGTGAGCTACCCTCCCATCACATGGATGTGTTCATGACCATGGAAGTCTCCAAAGCCCATACTTTGGGGATTTTTATGGAGGCTTCACCAGTTAGGCATGATCAATTATTAACTCAATTTACAACCCCTCTCCCTGCTCCCAGAGAATGGGAGGCATGGCTGAAAATTCCAAACTTATCATGGCTTGATCTTTCTGGTGACCAGCCCTCATCCAGGATCCCACCAGAGTTTCCTCATTAAAACAAAAGACACTTATCTGGCTGGTGTTGCTCAGTGGTTGAGCATTGACCCATGAACCAGGTGGTCATTGTTCAATTCCCGGTCAGGGCACATGCCCAGGTTGTGGGCTGGGTCCCCAATAGGGGCCATGCAGAAGGTGCCAACCGATGACTGTTATCATGATGTTACTATCTCTCTCTTCCTTTCCCTTCCTCTCTCCAAAATCAATAAAAATAAAAAAAAGACACTTGTGTTATCTAGGAAATTCCAAGCAATTTAGAATATCTGTATCAGACATTCCTATCACTCAGGAAATTATGAGGGTTTTAGGAGTTCAGGAACCTGGTCAAAGACAAAATACTAACAGGAACTGGAGGTAGAGCCAATATATAACGTACTTATAATATTATTCACATCTATCTCACACACACACACACACACACACACACACACACACCCTATCGTCAGTGTTCCTTCTTCCTTGAAGCATATTTCTGTTTATGCCTGGTCTATTTCTGGGCTCTCTATTGCATTCCACTGGCCCATTTGTCTGTTCTTGTTCCAGTGCCACACTCACTATAGCTTTATAATTACTGTCAATAATTGTAGTGCAAATTTTCCCACCTTATTTTTCTCTAAGAGTATCATTGTTCTTCTGTATAAATTTTAGAATCAGCTTGCCAAGTTCCTTAGAAAAACAACACACCTTCCAGTTAGGAATTTTATTGGGATCTCATTAATATATAGATCAGTTTGGAAGAAAATGGAACATCTCTATGATCTTGTTGCATATTGCTTCATCCCATTCTTCCTATTGTATCCTGCTGGAAATTCTGTTTTACAAATGTCAGAGCACTGGCCAGTTTGGGTCAGTGGATAGAGCTTTGGCCTGCAGACTGAAGGATCCTGGGTTTGATTCTGATCAAGGGCACATGCCCAGGTTGTGGGCTTGATTTCCCAGTAGGGAGCAGATAGGAGGCAGCCAATCAATGATTCTCTCTCATCAGTGACATTTCTATTTCTCTCTCCTTCTCCCTTCCTCTCTGAAATCAACAAAAATATATTTTAAATATACTAGTGGCCCAGTACACAAAATTTGTGCATGGAGTGGGGTGGGGTGGCTCCCTCAGTTCAGCCTGCACCCTCTCCAATTGGGGACCCTTTGGGGGATGTCTGACTGCCGGTTGAGGCCTGAACCCTGTTGGACATCCCTCTCACAATCTGGGACCACTAGCTCCGAACCACCCACCTGTCTGCTTGCCTGATCACCCCTAACTGCCTCTGTCTGCCTGCCTGATTGCCCCTAACCCACCTGCCTACTTGCCTGATCGCCCCTAACTGCCCTCCCCTGCCAGCCTGATCTCGCCCCTAACTGCCCTCCCCTGCAGGCCTGATCACCCCTAACTGCCCTCCCCTGCAGGCCTGATCACCCCTAACTGCCTCTGCCCTGGCTCCCACCACCATAGCTTTGTCCAGATTGAAGTCGGATGTCTGGAAAATGGCCAGTCAACTCAGTCTAATTAGCATATTACCCTTTTATTAGTATAAATAGATTATATAGGAAATTGCTTATTTGGGGTGGGGGGAAGGAGCCTTTTTCAGCAGGAGGAGATGCTCTTGGCAGACAAAAATACATAATCCCTATATCTGGACTGATAGCCAGCCATATAACTATACTGCCAAACCAGTCATTAAAAAATTGAACCGCTTTCTTACACCTTACACCTAACAGCTGTTGCCCTTAAAACGCCTTCTCAGCCCCACATTTGGTTTTGTCTTCGCAGTTCACCCAGATTAGATTCTGATTGGTAAGTTTCTATGCTAGTCAGCATCAAAAGCTCTGCCTCCTAGACAGTCATTGGCTTCTTGCACTTCACCCAGATTTGGTTCTGATTGGTCAGTTTCTATGCCAGTCAGAGTCTCTGGGCCTTTCTCCAGGTCTGATCAGAGAGGTGGGGCTAATCAGCAGCCCCTGTGGCTGCTGGAGAGGCCCAGAGAGAAAGGCAAGGGCTGGTCAACAGCTGCCATGAAAGATTCGGATCAGTCCCTGCTTCTCTCTCCAGGCCTCTCTCCGGGCCTGATCCACAACCCCCTTGGCAGTCAGTGCTGGGTCGCCATGGTGCCCACAGCACTGACTGCAGGACTGACTTCTAGTGTTCAGTTGTCCGTTTGTTTGTTCTGGATGTTATAGACCCTGGCTCTTTATATAGATAGAGATAGAGAGATAGAGAGATATAGATATAGATATAGATTAAAACAAAAAGGTATTAGTTAAAAAAAAAAAAGATCATCTGCCATGCAGGGTGGCTCAGTTGGTTGGAGCATCATCCTATACACCAAAGGTTGTGAGTTTGATCCCCAGTCAGGATGAATGTGGGAGATAACTGATCAATGTTTTCCTCTCTCCCTCATTTTCTCCCTCTCGCTCTCCTCTCTCTTCTCTCTCTTTCTCTTCCCCTTCCTTTCTCACTAAAAGACAATTTGATTGGGTGAGAATCAAAAATAAAGGCAGGCTTTGGCTCAGTGGATAGAGTGTCAGCCTGCAGATGGAAAGGTCCCAGGTTCGATTCTGGTCAAGGGTATGTATCTTGGTTTCGGGCACATCCCCAGTAGTGGGCGTGCAGGAGGCAGCTGATCGATGTCTCTCTCATCGATGTTTCTAACTCTATCCTCCCTTCCTAAAAAATCAATAAAATATATTAAAAAAAAATAAAATCAGACCATCTGAATTTCAGTTATTATATTTTTCATTTTTAGAAGTCTAATGGTCCTTTTAATTTCTGCTTGGTCATTCTTAATAATCTCTTTTTCCCTGTTCATATTTTCAAGAGTCTTATTTCTTAAACTCAGTATTTTCTAATCTGTGTCTGATAAATCCCATATCTGAAATTTTTTGAGTCTGATTCTTCTGTTTGCTATTTGTGCTGGCTCTGTTTCATATTGCCTTGTTTCCTTGTATGTTTTGATTAAAAAAAACAAACACAAAAAAAACAAGAAACTGTGACATTGTTTCTTTTTCTTGGAACTATATCTCAGGAATTATTTGAAGCTTGGTTTGAGGTTGTTTTCTTACAAAGAGGATTTGCATTTCCTTCTGCTAACTCAGGGACACTTTACATTAAATTAAAAGTCTGGTCAAGAGTTTCTGCCTGCACAGATATCCGCAAACCGACCTTTGTGGATTCAGTCTAACCTGAGGTGAAACTCTCTGTCATTTACTGTGTGACCTCGGGCAAGTCATTTAATCTCTTTGCCTGTCCCATCATCTGTGAAATAGCAATAACACTTGCCACCTGAGGCAACTGCAAGGATGAAATGGGATAATGTACATAAATAAAGTGCTTACCTGGGGTTCTTTTTCACAGTTGGTAGACAGTGAAAGTCATTCTCTTCCCCTGAAAAGCCCCCTTTTCTGCCCCAGCCAATGGGGATAGTCTAGCAGTAGCCCCCAGTTTTAGTCCAGTCTTTCTCATGCAGGATCGGAGTTAGAGTGGGAGCCAAGTACTTTATTAATCCTCACCTGAGCATATTTTTCCTATGATTTTTTAGAGAGTGGGAGAGCGAGAAAGACAGAGAAACGGAGAGAGATCCATTGACGTGAGAGAGACACATTGATTATTGCCTTCACACGTACCCCGATCATGGCAGGGATCGAGCCACACCTGAGGTACAGGCCCTTGACCGGAATTAAACCCAAGACCCTTCGGTCCCCAGCCAATGCTCTTTCCACTGAGCCAAACCGGGTAGGTCGGGGGCCAAGTACTTTAGACCTCGCTCCTGTGGCTCCTGCCTTCAGCTTTGGGATGACAGCCTCCGAAAGCCTGTGAGAGGTGCTCTTGCTCAGCCCTGACTGTGGTTGAGAGTTGGCTGGGAGGCCAGTTGGGGCCAAGAAATAAGAAAAAAAAATGACATGTATTTCTTCTTCAGATGCTGCAGGATTCTTGGGTTCACTGGTTATGATTATATTAAAAAAATATTCTTTGTAACTATGTGGTGGAACATGAATAAGTCATTAAAATTGTTTATCATTTAAATCATGGGAACATACATTGCAGTAATATAAATGTAAAATAAACAGAAAGTTGTTTATTGCCAAGAAAACATTTTAGTTTAACAAAAGTATAAAATATTTAGTAATATGAACTCAACTATATTAAGAAAAATGGAGAAAAGGAAGCTGGATGGAAATATGCCCAGGTGTCAACAGTGGTTATTTCTGAATGGTGGAATTCTTGAGTAATCTTTTTCTACAGTGGCAGAATGGAGTAGACATAGTCAAAAGGTGGCCTCCGAGTCAGAAAGTCTTGCATTAAATTGGTACCTGTGTGGCCTTAGATAAACAACAACCTCTCTGGGTGTCAGTTTTCTCACTGTTGGGTTATTTTGAGGATCAAATGAATAATGGGTCTAAATCAGTGGTCACCAGCCTTTCAGATCTCGTGGACCACCAGCGGTCAGTAGACCACCGGTTGGCGACCACTAGTCTAAAGTGCCTCGCCTTTGGTCTAGCACAAGCTGGCTCGATAAATGCTGGCAGTTACTGTTTTTACACATCTGTATTCTTTCTAGATTTAAAAAATACTGAACGTGTACTACTTTATAATCAGTGACAATACAGCAGTAACAACAATAAGCACAGTATATGCTTGCTGAGAGAAGTATTTTACGTCCCCAGTTTGGGTGGGTACAGTATCCAGACTCTTCCCTGATTCCAAGGATAGGCCCAAAGACTAAATACTTGGGAGTCACTGCAATGGGGTAGGGTGGGCTGGGCAGTGGGTCCTGGTCCCGGCCTGGGGGTGGGAGGGACTGGGCAGAGGGTGAACTGCAGCCCTGGCTTTAGAGGTGCTGAGCCTCCCCTTCTGTCTGCCTAGGACGCAATGAGCCCCTGAAGAAGGAGCGGCTGAAGTGGAAGAGCGACTACCCCATGACCGACGGGCAGCTGCGGAGCAAGCGGGATGAGTTCTGGGACACAGCACCTGCCTTCGAGGGCCGCAAGGAGATCTGGGACGCCCTCAAGGCTGCCGCCTATGCGGCCGAGGCCAACGACCATGAGCTGGCTCAGGCCATCCTGGATGGAGCCAGCATCACCCTGCCACACGGTGAGCGGTGGGTCGGGGCTTGGTCCCCGCTGGAGGCGGGGCCATCAGTGCTGTTTACCGTGCGAGAGTGTGGTCAGTCACATTAGGAGTTGCTATCCAAGCTGGTGGGTGCGGGTGTGGCTATCTACTTGTTCGTTCAGCAGTCCTTATGAGCAGGACCAGGAGTGAGGGCACAAAGAAAAATGAGACACAGCCCCTGTTTGCCCAGTGAGGGAGTGGAAAGGCACCAGCAAACCTCAGTGTGATGAGAGCAGGCTAAAGATTACTCAGGGTGCTGTGAGATCTCAGAACACCTAAGGGATCAACCTTCTGTTGGGTACTTATGTGCTGAGCACTGAACTAGAAGCTACTGCGTTATCTCATTTACATTCGTAACAGCCTATGGGACTGTGTAAAGAGGGGGTAACAGTAGAACTCCATAGAGTCTTAGACCAATGTTTAACGTGAGTGTCCCCCACTTTGTGACCTTCAGCTAGGAGATTCTCAAATTTCAAGCCTCAGTGACTTTAAGTTGGAATATCTACTTCATGGGCCAGTTGTTAGGATTCAGTGAGCTACCCTAACATAATTTAATCTAGTCCTAGCACTTAGTAGGTGCTCAGGGCACAGTAAATATATTTCTACATGCAGTACATTGTACAAGCAAGGAAATTGAGGCTCACCAGGTATAACACCACCCCTCCCACCCCATGAAGAGCAGGGCCTGTACTGTTTCATTCATTCTTATAAACCCAGCACCCAGCACATATGCTCAGGAATGTTGTTGAGTAAACAAATGGAAAATTAAATAATTTGCCAGGGTTTCACAAATCAATATCTGGTAGAGACAGAATGCCAGACAGATGACAGATCTTCCTGACTCTACCTCCAAGCTCACCCAGGGACACACGACTGAAGGGTGGGTTTAGGACTGGGGGTGGCCATGACAAGGGCATAAGTCTGCTTGGGCTGCTATAACAAAATACCTTAGATTGAATGGCTTATTAAACAACCAATTTGTTTCTCACTGTTCTTGAGGCTGGGAAGCTCAAGACCAAGGTGCCAGGTGGAATCAGTTTCAGGCAAGAGCTCTCTTCCTGGCTTGTAGACGGCCGCCTGCTTGCATTGTCCTTACATGGTAGAGACAGAGAGAAAGCGTTCTTATGTCACTTATAATGATACCAATTCTGCCAGATCAGGGGCCCACCCAAAAGATCTCATTTCACTTTAATTATTCTCATTTAGGCCTTATTTCCAAATACAGTGACATTGGGTTTAGAACTCTAACATACAGATTTTTTGTGGAGATATAACTCAGCCCCCACGCTGACTCTGAGAGCCCTCTCTTCCCCACAGGCACTCTCTGTGAATGCTACGATGAGCTGGGCAATCGCTACCAGCTGCCCATCTACTGCCTGTCGCCACCCGTGAACCTGCTGCTGGAACACACTGAGGAGGAGAGTGTGGAGCCCCCGGAGCCCACACCCAGCGTCCGTCGTGAGTTCCCGCTGAAGGTGCGCCTCTCCACGGGCAAGGACGTGAGGCTCAGCGCCAGCCTGCCCGACACAGTGGGGCAGCTCAAGAGGCAGCTGCACGCCCAGGAGGGCATCGAGCCGTCCTGGCAGCGATGGTTCTTCTCTGGGAAGCTGCTCACAGACCGCACGCGGCTCCAGGAAACCAAGATCCAGAAAGATTTTGTCATCCAGGTCATCATCAACCAGCCCCCACCACCCCAGGACTGAGGAGCCTTCGGACCCCCGGGCAGAGAGGCCAGGGAGGGCCTCTGCGGGCTGAGAGGCCCCGGGCTGGAGCTCCAGCCCCCGCTCTGCTGCTGCCTTTGAGTGCTGATATTTTCTCGAGGGGCGCCTCCCTGCTGTTTGGCTGCTGGGCGAGCCGTCAAAGGGACCCTGCCTCCCAGGGCCACTGTGGGCCACCAGTGCCCAGCACCCAGGAAGCAGTGCTGCCACACAGGCCTTGCCAACCTTGTCAGAGAAAAGGAAAACGGGGCCCTCCACCCTGCCTGTCTCCCCCCAGCAGGTTCGAGCCATGAGGGCCAGCTGGAGGCCCCTGAAGCCCAGATCTGTCATCTGGTGCTTCCAGCTGTGCTCACTCGGTTTTGTGCTCAGGGTCTGAAGCAGCTGCTGTCTCCCTCCCCTACCCCATCCCCTGACTCTGCCCTGGGCACAGTGCCCTGGAAGGGAGGGGACTGCTCATGAGCCCCGGGAGCTGGGAGCCTGAGGCCAACCTTTGCCTCTCCTGCCCCCAGCACAATTGGCAGAGATGAGGAGGTTGGCCGGACAGCTGGGCTGCTGTGGCAGGGGTCGCACAGGGCCATCTCCTGGCTGTGACCCAAGCGATGGGGTGCCTGCAGCCAGCCATGGCCCCACAGCAGTCCCTGTGTACAGACATATCTGCATATTTATCAATAAAGCATTTTGCTCCTTCCTTCTCTCTTGCCTGGCTATGACTTTGGGTTCCCCTGCAGCTCCGTGGAGCCTGGGAACAGTTCTGGTGTGGGAGAAGGTGGGTGCTCGGCCTCCCAGCTGCTCAGGGTGCAGCAGAGAGTACAGCGGAGCAAGCTTTGAACACTAGTGTCTGGGCCCTGCGTTCTCGGGGGTCTTCAGGGAAAGCCACTCAACCTCTGAATCCACTTTGCTTATCTTCCAATGGATGTGATGCCACCTGCCCTATCTCCTCCCTCAGTTGCTGGGAGGAGTCAATGGGCTAACACAGTGGTTGGCAAACTCATTAGTCACAAGTTGCATGTGGCTCGTGAGCCACAGTTTGCCGACCACTGGGCTAACAGATATGAAGAAGGCAGCATCTCAGGAAGGTGGTGTGAGTTCCCTGCCGTCTCTTCCTGCAGCAGGAGGGTGCCGGCTTCTGGCTCCAGCCCGAGCCAGACCCTGGGGACTAAGGAGTGTGCTGATCCTGGAGACGCTGCTCACTTGCTAATGTTAAAGCAAAATTTCTGACAAACTTGGAGAACGTGTTGGCTTGCCAGCAAGGGGACCAGCAAAAAAAGGGAGCCGTTCCTGTGCTTCCTTAGGGGGAAGTGTGCGTGCGAGCAGAGAGGGCAATCTTGGGTGAGGTGGTCTAGCTAAGGTCAGGCCACGTGCTGTTACAGAACCGCAGAGCTGAGGTGTCCATGGCAGTCAGGCTGCTGCCTCTCCAGTGGGAGTATTTTTCTTTCTCGGTGAGCACGGCTTGTCCGCAGTCAGGGAGGCCTGACAGGAAACAGGAGAGAAGACCATCAGTCCGAGCTGGTGTGGTCATCTGAGCTTGGCAAGTGGCCCTTCCGCTGGCTTCCTGAGACCCTATTGAAGGAAGAGCCTATACCTCCTGGGAGGCCCCCTGCAGCAGACGGATCAGGAGCTAAAGGACATACAGCCAGATGCCGGGATGCTCTGCTAGGGGGCGCTATGAGACCCCAGAGAGCAAAGGCCTGCGAACTGTGCACAGAGGGAGGCCGCTGCCCTGACCCCCACCAGCCACCTGGCACTTCAGCCGGGATGAAGCATCTGGCCCTTGCCAGAGCCAGCAGGGCCTGAACACAGGACAACCCAGGACACAGGACTGTCTTGGGTCCCCACTTTGGCTTTCAGGCCCCTGATTAGCACTGGCTGGGCACAGTTTTCAGGCGCCCAGCAGGTGGCACTGCCATCAGGGCTAGAGGCAGCCAGTCGGTCCTTTCTGCAGCCCAGCTGCCCTGGCTAAGGACCAGCTAGGCCTCAGCACTCATGGTAAAAGCTGAGCAGGGTCCTTCCTGCAGCCCCTGCTCTCGGGGTGCTGTGCCCTCCAGCTCTAATAGGCCAAAGGATATGGGGGACAACTGTCCTTGCCTCCTCCTGCTCTCTCCGGCTACCCAGGGTGAAGGTGGCGGGGGAAGAGAGGGGGGCAGGTGGAGAATTGAGCCGGTGAGCTCATGGCAAAGGCGCCCAGCAGGGCGGGGGTGGGGGTGCCCTGGTCTATAAAGCCCCCGTGGCTCTTCGGCCTGCAGAAGCGGGTATGGACAGCACCATGGCGGGCTCCGAGGCGCTGCAGAGCGCCACAGCGCTTATTGAGGAGCGGCTGGCACAGGAGGAGGAGAATGAGGTACGGGCAGAGGTGTGGGTGCCCAAGGGGGTTCCGAGGAGACCCAGCTCTGCTGTCAAGGGAAGGAAGTGGCTGACTGCCAAGCCTGTGGTGGAAGGAGGAAGGACAGGTGTCCCTAGGGCTCCATTCCAGCCAGAGGGTCTCCTGGTGGAGAGGGCTGGCGGTGGAGACTGGAAGCATCAGCCATAAGAACGGAGGGACAGTGGGGTGAATGAGCCAAGCTGGGCTCCCCGAGACCCTGCCCGTGCACCTGGGCCTTGAGATAAGCCGGCTGCACAGAATGACAGCTAGGAGGCTTCCTGGGGATGTGGGAAGTGGGTCCCTGAGGTCCCCCAGTTTCTGGGTGGGAGACTGAGACAGGAGGAACCCCAGGCTTGGTCACCGAAGGAGAATAAAGACTGGGAGCAGAGGGAGAACGGAAGCAGGGGTTTCCCCAGGACAGCCAGCCGCACCTGGAGAAGCCGTGAGAGCATGGGACTCTGGGCAATTGCATTTTCTTTGGAATAAAGAAATGGGGGAGGAGGTGCCAGCTTGTCCTGCCTTTCTTTCCTTTCCTTTCTTTATTGTCTGAAGTTTTACATATGTCTTCTTTTTCCCAATTGACCCCCCCCTCCCAGTCCCACCCCATGCAAGCCCCCTCCCCCACAGTGTTGGGGCCATTGGTTATGCTAACATGCATGCGCTGCTTTTCATTTTATTTAAACTAATACTTGACTTAAGAGTCTGCTCTGTCAAGTGCAAAGTGCTGTGAGGACTGAGCAGACCTGTAAGGCCAGTCCCTGCCTTCTTTTTACCAGCCTGAATTCCTTTTGGCCAAAACGAAGCAGAGCGAAGGAGTGGTGGAATAGAGGTGTTAAATTAGAAAAAAGTGAAGGGGCACAAAGGGTGGATGAGTCATTCCCACTCTGGGCTCTCAAGGACTTCTCCGTGGACAGGATGGCATTTGAGCTGGGCCTTCAGGAATGGTGCGTGGGGATCAGGAGTTGGAAGGGTATTCCAGACTGAGGAAAAGACAGGCACTAAAGTTCAGATCAGTGAAAGCATGACTGTTTATAGAAATTCTGGTGGCAGGAGCTAGGGCTAGAAGGGAAGCAGGACAGAAGCCAGAGAGGGACATGTGAAAGGTACTTATTCCGTGGGCAGTGGGGAGCCACTACATGTTGTTGAGTGAGAGAGGGTGGTGCCATCTGACCTACTTTAGGAAGGCAACTCACAGCCCTAAGAAGGACTTGTTGGAGGAGGAAAGACTGGCCCTAATAGGAATGGGAGGGAGAAGAAAAATCAGCCTAGAGGTAGACTCCATTCAAAAACAGAAGAGTGACGAATGGGATGTGGGGAGGATTAGGGCACCAGTGGAAGAGGAGATGAGGACGAGGGAAGGGAAGGCAGGCTTGTAAGTGAAGAGTTTGAACCGAGCCTGCTGAGTCTTGGCCTGGGCATCCTTGGAAGTCCAGTAATGCCATTTCTCACTCCCTAAAGGGCCTGTGCACCAGTGCCAGGCAGGTGAATCATGCCGCTGTGCCATTTTTGGAATGCTGGAGACAGAGGCCTTCCTTAATCAAAGGACATCGAGCAGTCCTCATCCATTCATTCACACAACAAATATAGCAGCAGGCTTGCAGGACATTGGGTGCCCGCAGAGCCAGCCTTCCCGTGGAGTCTAGTAGCTCAGCAAGTGCCGGCCACTATGCTACTAGTAAGCGGTGTACAGGCATTCTCCCATTCAGTCTGTACAACCATCTATGGAGTAAAGCGGAAGTTTTGTTGTGCTTCACACACTAGCATCCAGTGCAATAGCCTTTATTGAGTACGTGCTGCATGCCAGCCCACAAAGACTGATCTGAAGCTAGGGGCCATAGAGTCTGGGTAAGAACATTAGAGTCCTCAGCTGTTCCCACCAGCCCCAAACCCAGCAGAGTCCTCAGAGGAGAGCCTCTGTCCAGCCTGTGCCCCCTTCTTGGGGCGAGAGACCAGCCCAGGGAATGAGGCTCCATTGTGGGACACTTACTGGGTCCGGTCATCACTGAGAACTAAGGGGTGGACAGAGATGCTGAGCCTACCTGGAATCATCCATTCATTCATTTATTCTCTAAACCAGGAATGGGGAATGTCCGGCCCACAGGCCATATAAGGCCCATGAAACCACTTGGTATGGCTCTGCCAAGGCATGAGGGGTGAGTTCATTAAATGTTTGACCAAATATAGCAGGTTAACTTTTTTTTTTTAATAGTGAAAGCGAACAAGTTCTGCATTCTTTTTAAAAAAATATATTTTATTGATTTTTTACAGAGAAAAAGGGAGAGGGATAGAGAGTTAGAAACATTGATGAGAGAGAATCCTCGATCAGCTGCCTCCTACATACCCCTGACTGGAGATGTGCCCGCAACCAAGGTACATGCCCTTGACCGGAATCTAACCTGGGACCTTTCAGTCCGCAGGCCCACGCTCTATCCACTGAGCCAAACCGGTTTCGGCAGCTGGCTAACTTTTAAGGTAATAATTTTGTATGGCCCATGAATGATGTCATAAATATCCAAATGGCCCTTGGCAGAAAAAACTTTCCCACATTCACTGAGCACCTAGCAGGGGTTAGGCCCTGTCACAGATGCAGGGGACACCAAGATGATTAGAATCCAAGCCCACGCTCTGGCTGCTCCATGCAGATACCAGCCAGAGTCCCACATACAGGAGTAGCTGTAGCCCGAGGTCACCCCTTGGCCCTGGGAGAGGATGCAGTGTTTCAGGAGAGGCCAGCACTGGGGATACATCAAACTACACAAGTCTGACGTGGAAGGGAGAACCCACAGACAACAGGGCCTCCAAAAGAGAGACCTGGGAAATCAGAACAACCTGTGGCAAGTGTAACACCAGAACTCGGTGGGAAATGATACAACGCCAGCTGAGAGCTCTGTAAGGGTGGCCATTCCTCCCAACCTGCCATCTCAACCAGCACCCTCCCAGCTGGGCGAATGTTCCCGGTGCGCTGGAACCGCAGAGATGGGGACCAGCTCTTCACAAGCAGTGCTTTCTTTAGGAGAGAAGAATGAAGTAGTCCAGGCCGGTAGGTCAGAGCTACAAATGGAGAGGAGACTGGGAAGGGGTTTCACCCGTATTTTTACAATGAGAATAAGGTTACTAGAGTGCGCTTCAAGAGGAAAGTGGGGACTTTTGGCTCTCATCCCTGAGGTTCCCTGAAAACAACAGTTTCTATGCTTTAGGATTTCATGGATCAGCAAAATCTGAGGGGAAAAGAGTTGGTATCTGACATAGATTTGCAAATTTTTATATTGCCAAGTAAGCCATTTAAAAAATAACTATCATCTCTCATCACATTGTTTCATCTAAGTAAATTTTTATGGTATAAAAAAAGTTTAGAAAATAATCTCACTGCTTGAAAAAATTAATATACTAGGTGTACCGGTTAATAATGCAGATTTTTTTCAATAGATGGAGTTACACATATGTTGATATATATGCCATTTGATATGTATGCTATTTCGTTGTATTGACAAGCTTCGAAACTTCATATGTCACATTTTCTGAAAGTGTTAACGTCATCGATATTTTTAAGCTTAAAAATGTCAAATTTCGTGCCAAAAAAAAGAGAGCATTTGCAGGAAGGTTTAATTGATTACTTTATTTTGAAGAAAAGTGCTATTGAAAGTTATCATATACTTCGGGAAGCTTATGGTGAACATGCTCCATCTCAAGATACTTGTGAATGCTGGTTTAAATGCTTTAAAAGTGATGATTTCTATGTGAAAGACAACATCCAGGGCAACTGAAAAAGTTTGGAGACCAATAATTACAAGCATTATTGGATGAAGTTGCGTGTCAAACTCAAAAACAACTTCAGAAAGATTAAACGTTGCTCAGCAAACCATTTCCGATCATTTACAAGCAATGGGAAAGATTTTAAAGGAAGGAAAATAATTTTATGGTTGGGGAACACCACAACATGAAGAACTGTATTAAAAGGTCACAGCATTAGGAAGGTTGAGAACCACTGCGTTAAAAGATCTTGCCTAGGAAGTATTAACCCACCTGCCATATTCACCAGACCTTGCTCCTTCAGATTACCACTTGTTCCGATTGATGGCACACGCACTTTCTGAGCAGCACTTCAAAATGTACAAGAAGTGGAAAATTGTGTCTCTGAATGGTCTGCCTCAAAACAAGAAAAGTTCTATAGGGACAGTGTCCACAAATTACCTGAAAGATGGGGGAAATGTGTAGCTAGCGATGGACATTACTTTGAAAAAAGCACTTTTGATGTTTCTCTTAAAATTATTGTGTTTTCTTTTATCACGAAATTTGCATTATTAACCAGTTAACAGTTAATCTGCACTTTTAACTAGTTAATAATGAATCTGCATTATTAACTGGTTACTAGTTAGTCTACATCATTAACCAGTTAATAGTTAATTCATATTATTAACCGGTTAACACTTAGTCCGCATTATTAACAAGTTAAAGGTTAGTCCACATTATTAGCTGGTTAATAGTTAATCCATATAATTTTAACCAGTTAAAAATGCAGGTTTTGTGATAAAAGAAAACACAATAATTTCAAGAGAAACATCAAAAGTGCTTTAGTCAAAGTAATGTCCATCGCTAGCTATACATTTCCCTCATCTTTCAGGTAATTTGTGGACACTATCCCTATAGAACTTTTCTTGTTTTGAGACAGACCATTCAGAGACCCAATTTTTCACTTCTTTGTACGTTTTGAAGTGCTGCTTAGAAAGTGTGTGTGCCATTGATCAGAACAAATGGCAATCAGAAGGAGCAAGGTCTGGTGAAAATGGCGGGTGGATTAATACTTCCCATGAAAGATCTTTTAACGTGTCTTTAACTGGTTTTGAAGTGTGTGATAGTGCATCATCATGAAGCAAAATTACTTTGCCGTGTCTTCTGGCCCATTCTGGTCTTGGTTCAAATGGATTATTTGTTGCCAGTATTAATGGTTTCACCTGGTTTTAGAAGCTCATAATGCACCACACCTTCCTGATCCTACCAAATACAGAGCATTGTCTTCTTCCTGAAGCCATTTGGCCTTGCAGTCGATGTTGATGGTTGACCCTGATCAACCCATGATTTTGTGCATTTGGATTTCTCAAAATAAATCCACTTTCCATCGTCAGTCACAACTTGATGCAAAAAAGACTTTCTTTCGTGCCGTTGAAGCAACATTTTACTAATGACTTTTTGGTTTTCCATTTGTCTTTTGTTCAGTTGATGTGGCACCCATTTTCCTTCCTTTAAAATCTTTCCCATTGCTTGTAAATGATCAGAAATTGTTTGCTGAGCAACATTTAATCTTTCTGAAGTTGTTTTTGAGTTTGACATGCAACTTCATCCAATAATGCTTGTAATTATTGGTCTCCAAACTTTTTCAGTTGCTCTGGGTGTTCTTTGTCTTTCACATAGAAATCATCACCTTTAAAGCATTTAAACCAGCGTTCATAAGTATCTTGAGATGGAACATGTTCACCATAAGCTTCCCAAAGTATACAATAACTTTCAGCAGCACTTTTCTTCAAAATAAAGTAATCAATTAAACCTTCCTGCAAATGCTCCTTTTTTTGTCACAAAATTTGACATTTTTAGGTGTAAAAATATCTATGATGTTAACACTTTCAGAAAATTTGACAGATGAAGTTTTGAAGCTTGTTGTCAATACAACAAAATAGCATACATATCAAATCACATATATATCAACACTAGAAGCCTGCTGCAGGAAATTCATACATGAGGGGCAGGGGTCCCTCAGCCCAGCCTGCACCCTGTCAATACTGGGCCCCTTGAGGAATGAGGAATGTCTGACTACCTCTCGCAATCCAGGACTGCTGGAGCCTAACCACTCACCTGCCTGCCTGATGGTCTCTAACCCTTCTCCCTGCCTGCCTGATTGCCCCTAACTCCTCCCGCTCCCCTGCTGGCCTGATCTCCCCTAACCACCTCTACTTCACCCCACATTCGGGGCCCAGGCTTCCCTCCCTCTGGCTGGCCACAGGCACCCAAGGCCAGGGCTGGCTTCACCCCAGGCTGGCCGCAACCATAGGGGACCATGGGTGGGCGGCTTTGCCCAGGTCACAGCCACAGGTGCCCAGGGCTGCGGGGCAGACAGCTTGTCCCTCTCCTGGGCCACAGTCTGGCTGACCCCCATTCCTCTCTTGTTGAGTGTCTGGGTTGTTAAGGCAAGACAGCATGAGGGTGTGACAACCATTTGCATGTTAGCTCTTTATTATATAGGATATGTGTAACTCCATCTATTGAAAAAAATATGCATTATTAACTGGTACACCTAGTATTTAGTTTCATGAAAATTCATTTCAATAGCTTTTAATTTTGTTTGGCTGGGGACTCGGGGTCATCATTGCGTAGGAGTTAGAGCTGGAGTTGGGGTTGGGGTTCGGTTTGGAGTTGAGGTGGGAAACTGAAACTGGCCCCCTTTTTTGGATGGGTTTTTCCAGGATTCCTGCTCCAGCCAGGGGCCTCCAGGACCAGTCAGGGATGGGCAAAAGGAAGGGCTCTGAGGCCATCTAGGAGAAGGTCTTTGGAGCGTGTCCTCGGAGTGGTGAGGGGGAGAGGCCACCTCCTCCCGGGGTCTACAGACAGGCCCTGAAGCAGGTCTTGTCCTTGGCTTATCAGAAACTCCGAGGAACCATCCGTGAGAAGCTGCCCATGGACATGCTGATGCTGGAGGATGAGAAGCACCACGGGGCTGCGGCTCTGGCCCTACAAAAGGTTAAGGTAAGTGGGAGGAGAAGCCAGTGTCTGTGCTCAGGAGACAAGCCAGGCCGGTAGGGCCTGCTCCTCCTGGTGTGGTCCTTGAACCCCCTGGAAGCACATTAGCAATGCAGCATGCATGTCAACACTCCCCCTTCCCTCCCCCCTGACCTGCTGAGTCAGCACCTGCACATGTACAGACCCCAGGGAAACCCAGAGAAGGGAGAGCCATATGACAGGCACCATGCAGGCATTAAGGGGCTGAGAGAGGCTGTGTGTGTTGACAGGAGAGATCCCTTTGCTGATTAGAGAAACCCAGTTTCCAGACCACTGGCTGCAGGATGACCCCATGGGAGGCGTGTCTGAAAGCGCATTGAGCCAGGGGAGATTACCTCTGGGAGAAAAGGGCTTTCTCTTCAAAACTTCCATGTTTCGATATTACTTTTACTTTTAGAAATGTTTTGATTGATTTTTAGAGAGAGGAAAGGAGAGAGACATCAATGAGAGAGAAACATCCATCAGCTGCCTTCTGCACACCCCCCTACTGGGGATCCCGCCGCAAACCTGGCATGTGCCCTGATGGGGAATTGAACCTGGGACTTCTTGATCCACGGGAAGATGCTCAGCCACACCTGCTGGGCATGTTTTTAATATCAGTCCTCGGTTACTTTTACGGTCACACACGAGTGGGATGGCACGGGAAGCGGAGGATCCGGACTCAGTTGTGAAGGCCTGGGCTGCCCGTTGCCTCTGAGATCCCCTCCTCATCAGCTCCCGACCCACGTGAAGCCTTCCAGGCAGCTCCCTCGGGCCTCCCTTGCCTGCTGACCTGAACCACCGACCTCTGAGTCTCACCTGCTTTTGTCCTCCCGGGAAGGAGAGCTACCCTTGGATTCTGTCCCTCCTGCGAGCTCTCCCTCTCCTCACCCTCCCAGCTCAGCACAGGGGTCCCCGGCCGGAGGGTTGACGGGCTCTCCCCCCCTCGCAGGGCCAGGAGCGGGTGCGCAAGACATCCTTAGACCTGCGACGCGAGATCATCGAGGTGGGCGGCATCCAGAACCTCATCCACCTGCGGAAGAAGCGGAAGCAGAAGAAGCTAGCTGCCCTGGTGGCCCAGGAGCCGCCCCCGGAGCCCGAGGAGATCGTGAGCCCCTGGGAGGGTCCCGGTGTGGGCAGGGGGGCCGGGAGGGCCCGGATCACTGCGGGCGGCCCTGGGTGACGGCATGTCCACCCCCTAGACTGGCCCGGTGGAGGAGGAGGCATTCCTGAAAGCTGCCGTGGAAGGGAAAATGAAGGTCATCGAGAAGTTTCTGGCCGACGGGGGCTCCCCGGACACCTGCGATCAGGTGAGGCTCCCACCACCCCTTCACCTGTGCCGCCTGCCATTCAGAGCGGCCGTCCCACCCTCCCTCCCAGGTGGGGACCGCGTTGAGAAGAGGCACTGGGTGTCCGGTGGAAGGGGTGTCCGCAGAAGTGTTGGGATGGTCCTTCTCACACAGGAATTTACCTACATCCTTGGGCCCTTTTCAACGTGAACCCCGTCCAGACCAGCAAATGTCACGTGGTTCTTCAGGGAAGAAAGGAACGGGATCAAATAAAAAGAATGTCCCTCACGGCTCCAAGCCTCAGTGTCCTCCTCTGTAACACAGCCTGCTTCCCTCAGGGCACAGTATGGGGACCAAATGGAATAACTGTGCTTAGATAGGTATTTGCTGAATGAATGAAAAAACTATAAAACTCAGGCGAGGACATATTTTTGTATTGTATAGCATACCTCTTTTATACACTTTTTTTATTTTATTGTGATAAAATATATATCACACGGGCTATGCCACTTTAGCCATTTTAAGTGTACAGTTCAGCAGTGTAGATTGCATTTCTAATGCTGTGCAGCCATCAGCACTGTTTCAAAATGTTTCCACCACCTACCATGCTTTTTTTTGTTTCTTTGAAACACCCTCTTTTTCACTTTAAGCAAATTAACGTGCCTGCATTAGTGTAGGCTTCTCCTTTCTTTTCTTCAGACTTCCAGAGTCTTAATCTTGTTCTCTCTGTGCATCTCCTCCCTCGGAGCATTGTGCTAGGTACTGGGAGTACAAAACAGAAAACGATGAGGGTTGAGAGTAGATGTTTCAAGAGACCAAAGCAGAAAGCCAACTGCATGGGAAAGGGAGGAAGTTCATCCTTTCCTTGAATCAGTAATCAGGGTGCCCTGGGCTAGGCACCCCGGGGAAACACTCTCCATGCTGGAGTGTTTCTGGGCCTCTGGACAGTCGTTGCCTAGAGGTTTCAAGAAGATGATGGTACTTGAGTTACATCTTAAAGGAATAACGAGAATTCATTACTCAAGGGAGTGAGGGCAAAATGGGCACGCTGGCACAGGGAAGAGCCCGTGCAAAGGCCTGGCTTGATGTGCTTGGGGCAGTGAGAAGGGCACAGTCTGCAGGGCATAGGAGGGAGTCTGGATAGAACATGAGGAGCTGGCAAACATGGAAGATACAGGACCCAACACCAGGGTCAGAATCAAGCGGAGCTAAGGCCTCAGCTTCAGCTTCAGCTTGTGTGGGAGATGAGCCAGGGGTCAGGACTTGACAGTCTGTTTGGGGACAGTTTCGCAGGACAGCGCTACACCGAGCTTCCCTGGAGGGCCACATGGAGATCCTGGAGAAGCTTCTGGAGAGCGGGGCCACTGTGGACTTTCAGGATCGGGTGAGCAAGAGGACAGGGACTGAGTGGGAGGCAGGAGGTGAGCCTAGACTCCCTCTCTGTGTGCCAACCTGGGACTCAGGCTGCCTCAGGGGCCAGGCCCCACCGTTAGTGGGGTGTATGACCTTGGGCAGACCCCATCTCCTCCTCTGCAAATCTGTCTTGGACTAGATGGGTCCCAAGGGTTCTTATGTTCTGCTTGACCCATTGCCCGGGCACTGGAGTGCCCCCTCCCTTCCCTGTGTCCTTCTCCTGGGCACCTCCCTGCCCTTTGGGCTGGGCCTTTCCCCCAGGGCACTTTCTTTGCTGAAGCTCTGCGATTTGGTCCCATCCTTCCCTTCTAGCTGGATTGCACCGCCATGCATTGGGCCTGCCGCGGGGGCCACTTGGAGGTGGTGAAACTCCTGCAAAGCCGAGGAGCGGACACCAATATGAGAGATAAGGTAAGGTCATGGTGCTCACAGATATTGGAGTGGCTGTGGGCGGGGAGTGGGAGGCGAAGGGCAGAAAAGCCAGGGAAAGCAGTGAACAAGCCTGGTTTTCAGAGTGGCTGCAGAGCCAGGGATGGATCATCTCCATCAAAAGCAGGCCCTTGGAAGCCATCATCTGGGGATGGAGCAGGAAGAGCAGAGGAGAAGGAGGGAGAAGAGATTCACTGTGTGGGGGACTTTGAGATACAGGATTTGTTCATCCAGGCAATCTTTCATCATCCTTCTATCTACCCACCTCTCCACCCATCCATTCATCCATCCATCTATCCATCCATCCATCCATCTATCCATCCATCATCCACCCATCCTTTTTAAAATTTATTCTTCCTATGTGACCTTGAGCGAGCGATAGCCTCTGAGCCTGTGGCTCCTCTGTAACATGTCTGGCAGAGTTCTTGTATAGATTAGATGGGAAAATGAGTGTAAATTAATCGTTAAACTTAAGTCTAATGTGTGATAAGCTTTTGCCATGCCCGTCACATAGTCACCTGCCAATAAATGACATCTATTGTCATGGCTGAAAGAAGGGCAGAGGAGTGAGCAGTTCCTGCTAGCTGGGGGGTGGGGGCATCATGGAAGGCTTCCCAGAGAAGGTGTATGTGATGCTTCAGAGCTAGACCATTGGGGAGGAGGGGGAGAACTGTACCTTCCCTGCTCCTCCAGGGCTCAGGCCCTGA
The DNA here is from genome assembly GCA_004026805.1 of Lasiurus borealis. NCBI lineage: Eukaryota > Metazoa > Chordata > Mammalia > Chiroptera > Vespertilionidae > Lasiurus > Lasiurus borealis. The sequence continues at coordinate 70,575 of PVJN01006962.1, forward strand.
CACCAGGATTGGGGGAGCAATAAGGCTGGAGTTAAGACCACCACCTTCTCCCCAAAGCCACACAGGCCAGGCCCCCCTCAGCCACTGGTTCCCGCTTCCTCCCTCCTTAGCTGCTGAGCACCCCCCTGCACGTGGCGGTGCGCACAGGGCACGTGGAGATCGTGGAGCACTTTTTGACCCTGGGCCAGGACATCAATGCCAAGGACAGAGTGAGTGTCTGGGTTCGCCCTCCCCAGCCCCACCACCGGGGGGCAGGGGGGCGGGCAGCCCGCGGGCCCCCATATGCCAATATGTGCTACGCTGAGTGTCACACACTGGCTCTAGGAAGGGGACAGCGCCCTGCACGACGCCGTGAGGCTCAACCGCTACAAAATCATCAAACTGCTGCTCCTGCACGGGGCCGACATGATGGCCAAGAACCTGGTAAGCTCAGTCCGTTCCCGACTCAGCAATCAGAGAGCACGGCACACCCAGGCGCTGTGCGGATCGGCAGAGGAAGCAGAGCCCAGCAACACTCAGCCTGCCTGCCCTGGGATCCTTCCCGGCCCCAGTCCTGGAGGGTCCGGGCTGGAAGAACCCAGGCCCTCGCTGGCATGCACGTTCCTGGCACACCTTGTTGCTTCCTGGTGCTCCTTGAGGGCTCTTAGCATTCCATGCCCCCTACCCAAGCTCTTCTTTGGGATTCAGAGCAATCACAGAATGGAGAAGGCCCCCCACAACCCCCCGCTCCCAAATTGAGAAAGTTAAGGGGATATGGGAAAGCCAGAAAGCTAGAGAGGGTATAAATGAGGACATCTCATCTTGACATTATTGGCATTTGGGGCTCGGCTGCCCTGTGCACCGCGGGATGTTGAAGCAGCCGCCACTCAAGATGCCGGTAGTACCCACTCCCCACCTCCCACCACCACCAGCACCCCCCGTCGTGATGAGCAAAAGGTCTCCAGGCACTGCCAGTGCCCCCTGTGGGGAACCGCTGGTACAGACGAGGGCGCCTCCTGGATCAGACTTCCGAACGGTGAGCGGCTCTCCTCTTGGTCCCCCCAGGCTGGAAAGACCCCCACGGATCTGGTGAAGCTATGGCAAGCCGACACCCGGAATGCTCTGGAGCACCCTGAGTCGGGGTCAGAGCAGGACGGGTCGGAGGGGGCTGCTGAGAGTGGGCAGGACACCCCCCCAGCCTGTGCCAGCCCAGTCAACGCCTGAAGGGCCCCCAGACCCGAGCCACGCCTCTGCGGAAGACCCAGGAGCATCCACGAGCTCCCGCAATAAACATGTCGTTTTGCTACGTGGGACGTCTGTTTCTGTCTGAGCCTGAAATACGTAGGAATGCAGGAATGGGGTGGCTGGGGCAGGGGGGCTGTCTGAACTCCAGCCTTATCCCTTCCCCAAGTCCCCTTGCCTCAGCCCTTCTGCATTTCCTCCTCCTCCTGGCTTTTACCCTGGCACCCCTCTGCCCCAGTCCTGGCATGGATCAACCTCACCCCACACTCATCCCAGACCACCCCTCCTTGTGACCACAGACCTGTGGGCTGCGGGTGGCCCGCACAGGCCTGTCCCAGGGAGGAGTCTGGCTGGGAAGTGGGGCAGGGAGGGGAGTGTGGGTCACCCAGACCTGCCACGCCTCCCACGGGGCTCAGCCAATCGCCTACTCCGACCAACACGGAACTGCCAAGCAAAAGCTGGCGGGGCTCCTGACTGTGGGCTGGAAATTGTGGGAGGAGAAACACCCTCCAGTGCCGGGACCCCAGGAACCAGTCCTGCAGCTGGCGAGCCACCTTGGGTTGTGGCATCCCTCCAGGTGCTCCCCAGGAAGAGGAGGGAACTCTCCCTCCCGCCCTCTACCCCCCCACCGGGACCCATAGGCCTAGCCTTGGACCCTGGGGACACCCAGCCCCGCCTGCCCCAGGGCTGACAAGGCAGGGGCAGCAAATTTTTAACTAACACATTGATCATTAACAGGGGTCGGAAGGGGCCC